>KK112063.1:244864-292336 GCA_000611955.2 Stegodyphus mimosarum | reverse complement strand
GGAAAATATTTTATAAGAGTAATGCCACAATACTGGTGTTACGGAGGGGGCCGACTAAGTATCCTCAATCGACTAATCATCCTCATTTCCGTTAGAAATAACGGAAGTGAAAAACTGATACTTCTGGTTTATTTAGCCTAAGGATTGATCTAGAAAAGAGTATTTTGTCTGTTGAAAATTCTGTTTCTAAGAATTATGATTTCATCTGGCCAACTCAATATCATCAGTAAAGGATGCATTTTCAGGCCAATAGTTTCAAAATGAAATCTTAAAAATCATACCACTTTTCATGATCACTAGTACTGAGATCCTGTTCTTAAAAGTACAGGAAAATATGAATGGCATTCGTGGTTTAATGCCCTCACTTTGACTACATACACTCTTCGAAGACCCCTGTAGCTGGGTTATCTCATTAGCGTATCTTATAGCTTATTATAGTGTTCCCATTGATTTCACATCATTTTTACTTTCCTGGAGGAGACAAACTGCGCTGGGTACTTTAGAGACAGAAATTTCAATGCATCCTCCTTTCACAAGCATTTTGTTCACATTCATCATACAGCACAAATTTAAACTATACTAAACTCTAAATATATTTTGCCATCTAAGTATATTTTGGTAACAATTACACACAGAGACACTGATAGATAATATTCTGCACATGTATTTGAGATCCTTTCAGATTACTGTTTCAAATGACATTATTTGCATTTGTTGGAATTTTATTTAGCGTTTAGTGTTTATCAAAATCATATTCAAATAAATCAGGATTAATTTACGAAACTGAATGTTATGTTTTTGCGTTGCATGTTTCTAGCCATTATCCTTAAAGCCTTCTGTAGTATATGAGATATCTGAATATTTAACGCATTTCGTTTACCTCTCTTTTTTTTACTGTTTGTGCCCGTGTTATGTGGGAAGAATGTGTTATACCATACGAAACGCTCAAAACGCTTATTGTTGAAATTTTCTATTTGAAATATTTATTATCTTCTAGTTATTTTAAGCGGAATTTTTGTTCCTTTTATTCCCAACCAGCACAGCAGCACTCTGTTAATCGAAAAATTTAATTTATTTATTACTTTTTTAAACTAGATTTTCATTCGGTAGCTCTAGGATAGTTGAATCAGAAAGAAACGCATGGATGTGTTAATACTTATGAAGGAAACCTGCTTGCAGAAGTGTCAAAATATAATATTATTACATTTCTAACTGTGAATTAATCATACTAATTCAGTTCTTGTACATCTTATATAACAATATTCATCTCAATCCCGTTCTTATAACTCATGTAGAACTAATCAAATAATATAGACACAAAAACATACTGCTACATAAAATAGTTATAAATGCAGGACACAAATCAATGACGTCATACTTAAATTTGTTTAAGCGAATGTTTTAACGCAGTTCGCTGAGACCTCATTCGCCTTATTCTTACTTGTTCTTGCCCCGATGAAAGCATTCAGTAGCTCTGAAAGTTCTATAAGCTAAGGAAGTGATATTTTCTTTCCCTTCTAACAATGTTTTTTATGAATTCTGTCCTTAAACATTGTGACCTCATTCCGTGCGCTAAGCATACTTATTTCATAATAATCTTTTCTGAGATCTAAGACATACTGATACATGAGTATGCATGTGCATACAGACCAACGTATGCATAACGCAGGTTGTAAGCAAAAATCTGAATCTTAAAAAGTAACAAATGGAAAATCTCGAAGTTCATTTTTGAGATTTCAGTTTTAATAACTATTCAATTCTTTTGCAGTAACAGGTTGAATTAAAAATGTGATTATTTTAAAGGTTCAAAAAATAGCACACAGACTATCATTTTACATAAAACAAGCAGATGCGTTATGCATAGCATAGTATCTTGGTTTACAGCTACTAAAAGCTATATTTTAATATTCAAACCTAACTAAGGAAAGAAGTTAAGTGTTTTTCGCATGCATGTATGTTTTATTTCTGAATCAATACCGTCAACATCTAGCTCATTTACCGTTTTATACTTATTTCCTAATTAGGAAAATCTCAGTTAAAAGCCTAAAAATAAAAGAAGAGCCAAAAAATCCCATTAGAGTGAACTCAGTTTTCAAAACTAATCCTTGAGTAAATGTGGAGTTCTCAATTAAACAAAAAAGCGGAAGTTGTGTTTAATCAGTCGGTATCTTCTTTCATTACAAGGTAGAAGATAATTAGCTTAGTGCGTTGAAAGTGTGGCCAGTTAGGATTTCGTGAAATCTGCGGTGCTGTACTAAAGTAGGCTCCCAGCTTTTCCAAAATTGGCGACATAATTAGGAAAATATTTTTACTTTCTTTTGAAACCATTCTCCCTGGTTTCTAGAAAGTGAGAAAAATGCTCATCTAAAATAATTTGACCTTCGCTCTTGTTTCATTAAAAAGGTAGAGAAAAAATATTCGGCAAAGACCTTATTAAAATAAAATGGGGTCTCCAGTTATATATAATTAAGATTGAGGTGCATTGGTAGTTATTAAGAAAATATCATTCGAACGGAATTCGAAAAAAAAGCTTATGTTAATTGCGAAATTTAAATTGGAAGGAAAATACATTCCTTTCCATAACTTTTATTATTTTTCATTTTTTGAAGCTTTTAAGGCTCAAAATTCTCGAAATTGTTTAAACTAGGCAGCATGTTTATTTATTTTTCTGCTCAACTGTAAGGGAATATTAATATTGGACATTATTTTGATATCGTTCGCACATTGTTTTTCATAAGAATTTTAGTTTTAATTACTGACCGTTAATTATACTTATTTTTAATTTTCAAAACTGTTTTTTAATTTTCAAAATTATTTATTAATTAATATTAATAAGTAATTCAGAAAAAAAACAACTCAGAAATACGGTATATTATACCGACTTGTGACGTACTGCTTTATGAAGCCGAAATTTAACATGATTATTCTATCCCCTTTTTTATTGCATCTTCAATAGATTTAATGTTTTTTCTTCTCATTTTTTGCCCACTGCATTTGCCAACTATGAAAGATACACACAACGTCTTAAAAATTACTTGCTCTCTTTCTCTGTATATACTATACATAAATTATAGACAAAAATTAATAAATTTAGAATCTAGACAACAAAGAAATGAAATATAAAGCCAATAGAATCCCTACATCTCCCAATAAAAATGTAAAAAAATTCAAAAAGACCCTATCATCTCAGTTTATTTAAACTAGAAGAAATCTTTAAACAAAAGAAGTACAAAAATATATAAAAAAGAAAAGGAAGAGCCACACAATCAAAATCTGATTCCACGTTATCAAGACAAGATCGATCAGATCTCATCCGAGTCCACTTCCTAGGAAAACCCTGTATTTCTGTTCACCCAAAATTAGTTGATGGAATTGTTTTAAATTATTTAATCATTATAGTTCTTCCGACACTTTTTAACTCTCCATACAGCAGCACTCCAAACATTAAAACATAAAAATTTACGTTTTACGTGCATTTATATAGTTTACATTTTTATTTGGGGATTTAGGGATTGTACTGGTTTTTATATTTCACTTCTTCCGTCTCTTTGTTGTTAGGTTATAAATTTATTATTTTTGTCTATAATTAATTTATGCGTATATATATACGGCAAGCAATTTTTAAAACGTTCTGCACCCTTCAACGTCAGTAAGGTTTTCATTTGTCAGAATCCAGAAATCTGTGCTCTTATCTAAATGATTACCACCACAAATATACACACAACATGCGTCGTAAAGCTCGTTTCAGTAATGTTATTTTCATCTATATCTGGTGCTTCATTCTTTCCAGATTCTTTCTGTAATTAATTATGCCTGATAATGCTTCGTACATAATTACAACACTCATCTCTGAAAAATATGGACATATATACTTAGTTTACCTAAGAGTGTGCCCACTTCAATTGTTTTCTTCTGTGGCACGAAGCAAGAAGTACGAAAATTATTGACCATATCGGCTAGAGACCATCTTAAAGAAGCTTTGTACATTCTATAAACCCTAATGTTATGCTTACTATGTAGGAAAAGCTTAGTTGAGTCCGAGTGGACGTTTTTCCTCCTTGAAGATTATCGCATTAACTGGTCTTATACAAAGATATTCAGGCCCGTTAATAGGCGCAAATTTTACGATAATTCCTTAACAAATGCATATATGAAGTCCGCTTTAATTAACAAGATATTTTTTTACGTTGATTCTTACTTGCTGTCCTATTGTTTTGTACATTCCACCAGAAAATGCAAATTAAGTGAGCTTAAATAATGAACAATAACACAATTTTCGAAATATAGCTTTAGCAACTTAGGCCGGAAATCTAACACTGGTTCAACTCGCTTGTAAATTATACTCGTTAATTGTCACTTCTTGTACAAGAGAAACAGTATTATTTCACGAACCACGTACTTACTATTTAATTTAATAAAGAAGTAAATTATTATTGTATTATCAAGCTGAAAACAGCGGACTTTTTGTTAATTTCATTAGTTGAGATTTCAAGCTTGAAGTACCAATCAATAATTTAATAGTCTTTATACGCTTGTTGTTATCAGACTGCGTTGTAGGATCTTAAGTTAGAACTGCAGTCTAACAAGTTTTCTTAGTGTAAGTCTAGTAAGTTTACTCAGTTGAGAAACCTCAAATTAAGATGAATGAAACGGATGACTATGAAAGTCGCGCTGTATGCTGTGAGATTATTTAGGTAATCAAAAGATGAAAATTAAATCGACCGGAACTGCTCCTCAAAAGGGAATGCACAAAACATACACATTTCAAAACACAAAAGCAATTCAAAAATAAAAAAATGTAAAGTATATAAAATTGTGAAAAATTATTGAAAACTCCTTGCTTTTCTTCAAGGATCTTTCAACAGAATCACGTTTCTCAATTATGTGTAGACGATTTTTAAAACTGGATACATATAAAAAATTATAAAAAATGTTAATAAAGTAAACTTGGTTAAAATTAAAATAAGTAACGTGTTTTAAAAGTGCACAAAAATAAATTTTTGAACATTCTTAGATTAATATTCATCAGTATATAACCTGCTTTTATGCATCTCCAAAAACGTTTTAAAAGAATAATGCTTGAGTAAGAAACGAGAGAAACCAGAGGTTACATCAAAAGTAATTTGTAAGCGATCTGAAAAGTTAATAAATAGTTTGAATAATTTTTTGGGCAAATCGAAAGAAATGTGCTAACATATATGTATGTACTATATGAAAGTCAAAAGAGTCTTCATTGAAAAAATCAAAAGCCGTTTTCTGAACAAATATTAAAGGAAATGTGCTAAACAAATATTAATTGTCCAACAAATAAAAAAGCAGAATTCCTAAAAACACTATAAATCAAATACAAGTGTTTTTAACGGAAAGTTATTTGTATAAAATGCAATACGTTGGAAATTGGGAAAAATAAAAGTAAATTAATCAATTCAAATAAATTAATTTCAAATGAAAAAGAAAGTAAATCGTGAAGGAAGAAAAATCCATGTAAGAGCAAAATATGTATATGTATACATAGAAAGTGTGAGATATATACAGAAAAGAGAGAGAGACACACACGCATTATCATAAATCCTAAAAACAAGGTAAAATTAGAAATAATGTACTGCTGATACCGTAATGTTATACTGCTAATATCGTCAATACAATATCATTTACGCAGTTGCATTTATACATTACCATTAGGTCTTTGTCTTAAAAAGACGTAATGATAATGCATAAATGTAGCTGCGTAAATGATATTGTATTGACAGTATTAGCAGTATAGCATATACATTAACGGCATTTGTAAAGAATATTTATTTTAACCTAACTCGTTGTTTCACTTACCGTAATAAACACAGAGTGCGTTTATTTAACTAAAAAAATGTGAAAAAATTCGGGAATGCATTTCAGAATATTTATTTTAATAAAATTTCAGGGATTAATATTGAACACGCATTTTTTATTGAATAACTGAATCCTTTAAAGCAGAATTTAATCCGCAATGAACGTTATATTAATTTATTCAGAACTTGTTTGCGAGGCTAATTTATATTTATAGTTTAATTTCTCTAAACCATTCAAATGGTATTAGATTTTTTTGTTTTCAATACATGGATGTACGAATGCTTCTGAAGTTGTACTTGAAATTAAATAGCTATGGTTCGTATTAAAAAAATGAAAGTTAAAATATAAAACATAAGAAGTTCTGTTTCCTACCCATTAAAATGGTATGAAATTCATATGAAAATGCACATCTTTATTTATTTATTTAATAACCATGTTGAGTATTAAAGAATAGAATTCTGGGTTTTAAATCTTCAAATGCACGCAAATTAGTATACGTGAATCGCATTGCCTACATAATATTTTTAAAATGAATGCTGGCTATGGTAAATAAGATTGCACGTAGTACTTTGGAGCAAAAAGCAAATTTTAATTTCAAATGGCAGAATACCATTTTAATTTAGTAAAGAAATTCCTACGTGAATCAATAGCATTTATTGGCGACTACCCATATTTGACATTTTTTTTATTGTAAGTAGATTAAATCATACTTAAAAATCAAATTTATCTTGATATTGTGCGTAATTGGCTGTTGAGAATTATGCATTAAAAGCGCGAAATCTCGCAAACTTATCAAATTTACAGACTTCATTTCGGAATTATGCAAAATCGTTAGTAAAAGTGAGAGATTTACTTAAATTTACCATACTCGCCAAATTAACTGCTTATTACGCATAATAACTGGCTTTTATGCATAATCACAATGTATATTTACAAATTTTATAAACAGTTTGAGACCTTGGTTTCTTTATATTTTACTTTTGCATTGTTATTTTCGCTTTGTTATTTTCAAATATTTTCCTTATTCCATTATCCGTATCTACAGAAAGCAGACATTAGGATATTTTAAAACAACATTTTGCATTATCAGTACAAATAGACTATGCTTTCAATTTTTTACAGTATTTTAACTGAGCGCTAGGAATGATAAATAACTTATTCAAAAAAAAGGTAAAAACGGCTAAGCAATAATTTTTTAGTACAGTAAAGGACTTATATTGCTTAAAATTATGTTGAACATTTGAATGATTTTATATGCCAGAAATATTTTATTGTATGTGAAGATCTTTTGCATTTCCTGTACAATAATATCTTAGTATTTCTGTAACTTTCAAAAAATAAATACGCTTAATATTTGATTAAAAGAATAATACGAAAAATATTAAGAGCAATTTCTGTAAACTGGCCAATATAAAATCCAAAGAAAACGAACTCATTACCTTTAAGACAATTGTTTCATAATGAAAGGTACAATGAGCTATGTTGAAATGAAGCTACTTTGATTGAGATGAAGCTATGTTGATTCAAAGCGGAATAGCGTAAAATATTAACTCAAACAATCTATTAAACAAATACAGTTAAAATTTCAAATAAAAGTGTTTTTCCACTGAATTTTTATCTTCTATGAACAGGAACTTGAAATCAAGAATAGACTTTTGAAATTTTTACGTTCTGAAAATTACTTGGCTATATTCGTAGTGTTTTCTAGTAGACTTTATTCGTTGCGTACTATATTCGTAATGTTTTCAAATGGCTACATGCTTCTGCGCATTCCGTGAGCTAATGCATTATAAAATATCGCGAGATGTCAGAATTATTGGAGAAATATATAGATATTGAATAACATTTATTAATTTTCCGACTTCTTTACCGAGTTTGACAATTATATAGAAATATCTTCTTGGAAAAGTCTGCATTTTCACAGTGTATGTTGGATATTCTCCGTTACAGGATGAGTGACATGCAGTTCCCAAAATACACTCTTTTGCAAAAAAAAATCTAAGCACCATCAAGGAAGTGATTGTTTTTGATGAAACTGAATATGTGTACAGCTCATACACAGATAATAAAATGATTAAAAAATCAAGGTCATAGTACGCGTTCCGGGCTCACAACCACCCATTGAGGGTTCAAATTAGTAGTTAGTCGAATCGCCCCTGGCGGCTATGCATGCTTGAATTCGTAGAGGCAAGGAGTGGTAGAGGTTCCTAATGTCATCCTGCGACACATTCTGCCAGGCATTCATCAGTTGTCGCTCCAGATCTGCGATAGTTTGTGGAGCCAGAATATGGCGTCCTACCATGTCCCAGACATGCTCGATTGGTGAAAGGTCTGGTGACCTTGCCTACCAAGGAAGAGTATCAACCGCACGGAAACAGTCCAGAGATATGCGAGCGGTATGTGGCCTGGCATTATCTTGTTAGAAAATGACCCCAGGATGACGTGCCATGAAGGGTAATGCAACCGGCAGCAGGATGGTATCGACATATCCTTGAACTGTTAAAGATGTAAGGAGGATGACTAAAGATGACCTGATGTCATGAGACATAGCTTCCCACACCATCACACCAGGGGTTATGGTTGTATGCCTTTATAAAACAAAGGCTGATTGGGACTGCTGGCCCCTGTCATCTCCAGAAACTAATACGGTGGTCATCTGCTTCAATAGTGAAGCGGGATTCATCGCTGAACACTATACGATACCATTCTGATGGCAGCCATGATGATCAGCTGCGACGCCACTCCAGACGACTCCGCCGATCTTGTGGGGTCAAAGGCAAACGTCTTAAAGGCCTCTGTAAGAGTAACCCCGCCTCAGACAAGCGCCCTGAGATGGTGGACGGTACCACGAGAGGTATAGACGTGGCTGCAATGCGTTGAGAAGTCGACAATGATACCGTTGGGGCGATTCGGGCCTGGCGAACAATCATCCTATCTTGCCTTGTATTTGCACTCATTGGCCTTCCAGAGACTTCATTTCGTAGGCAATTTCCTTGTAGCAACCATTCCTGCCAACATCTTTGCACAGCAGCGTCTGTACGCGGCAGGTGGCAGCCTGTTACTCGGTATGACCACCCAGCTTCACACAACCCTACAATGCGACCACGTTCGAAGTCGTTTAGTTGTCTGTAAGGTCTTCGATATCGTCGTAATGGCATCTTTAGTTGCTTCTTTACGAAATTACAATGGCAGCAACGAAAAAGAAAAATTTTCCGCGTCTGTTGCTGGTTTTATACTTTGCGAATTGCGCACTGGAAATACGTGCTATGATCGCAATTCCTGTTCATTTGCCTTGAAACGTTGATCATTTGCAGATTCGATCAAGATGTTTTTCCATACCAAATTTCGTCACGATCGCAAAAGTCCTTCTTGGTGCTTCGAGTTTTTTTTTATGCAAAAGAGTGTAAAATATAAATGTCTATTACTGTCTACTTAGGTCATACTTTATATAATTCTTATTTATGTGAATTCATGTGCAAACGACGAAATAGAAACCGAAATCCCAGCCTGATACTCTTGCCTATATAAGCTTCATTGAAATATTTTTTTGTAAAAGTGTTTTTGGTTTTAAATGTGTTATCTATCAAAGGTTTATAAAATATGTCATTCTGATTAAATTCTTTTTTATTCAAACAACAAGCCTATGAAACGTATATTATATAGATAGAAAAATTTACCAATATGCTTTTCTTATAATGAAAATGAGAAATGAATCATTTTTATTCTAAACGTTAGGTGCAAATAATCTTAATTTCTTTTTAGTTCAGAGTTTTCAGTTGTCTCAACAGCGTAAAGCGTATTTTAGGTGCATTTAATTTAGTGTAATAAGAAATTGCTTATAAAAGCAATTTATGAAATGCTTACTGAGTGTTTATAAATCTCTCAGTGCGTTCACGTGTTGGACTTTGTTCTATCAACGAAACTAAAAAAAATATCCTTTTTAACATTTTTTTTAAATTTGAGCACAGACTTTATCTGTAACCTTACATGACTTCCTCCGAAGTTCTGACAGCTCAGAATGTGTCAGATTCAGTTTACATGGACATTGTTATAAAATGTATGCAAATGTAACATATATTGTTTTATATATATGCACACCTATTGAACTGTGTACTCTGGAGAATTGAATAATGTTACACATCTTACCAATTACGTATGAGATGCATTCGGGCCAAATGGTACATAGACGATGGATTGGAGCTCTTCACAATGATAATCTTTGCACAAAGTTTCGAATTTTTACTCTACCTTAAACGAATCAGCTGTGTATAAATGCCGTTCAGATATTTGCTATATGTAGAAATTTTTGTTTTTACTTATATTTATTCAGGTGCTTTTACAAATTAAAAGAATAAGGAAATATTAAAATGTATCGGGTTATTTTACTTTTCCCCGATAAAAGACACTGTCATATAAAAACAGGATTTAAAAACAATTTACACAAAAAATGTTGACTACATTTTACCAATGGAATTTAGACCAATTTATAATCGAAATGGTACACCAACTATTTGATAGTGAAGAAACATTCGTCTACTTATTCGTCATAAGAATCATACGGATATTTAAATCAGAAGATAATGTTAAGTGTACTTTTTTCCGAAGTTCTTACAGAAGTATAACTTACACGAAACTAAAGAAATATGTATTAAAAATAATTCCTTAATTATTCAAATTTATTTATTTACTTTCGAACAGAGGTCTTGTTATTTAATAAGATTTAATACAATCTTATATATTTCTGAAATTTTTAAATTTTTTACAAGTAGGAAATGTTAATGAACAGAGAATAACATATATATAAAAGAGCAGCAAATGTTCGTTCGTTTTCATTCTTTTTAAGGGCTGAAATATTCTATTTTTCTTACTCTTTAAGGTTTCTAAGGATTGCTGTACTCATTCTTCATTCATATGCTAGCGAGAGATAAAATATTTAAACATTTTTTTTTTTGGAGAGCTACGTTTGAAGGTGCCGTTCAAGTGATCTATTGCAGTGATACATTGAATTTAAATTCAAGCAGTGTGATGTCTTTTACGCGATTCTAGAGAAATATTTTCTTCCGTACAGAAAAGTATCTTTACCAAACTGTTTGTCTCCTTAGTAAGAAAAATGATACCTCGATGGTAGCATAAATTGTAAGGATTTACATTGCATAGTAAAAAAAGTATTTGTTTTCAGATACTGCAGTTTAGACTAATTTGCAGTGAATTTTGAGTACACTAAAACATTTTCTTTTTCTGAAATTTAAATTATTTAAATAACATGTATTTAACAGCTTCTAAATGAAATATAGACGAACTGAAAGATGATTGCTTAACACATGAGGACATGCTTTGGCGATAACGAACATGCAGGAAGATTAATTGTTGATTGTCTTGAATCATTTTCTTCAGAAATGACTTAAATCCTTTAATTGTAATTTAGGATAATATTTTTGAGCGGTAATTTTCGTCAGCTAACAGTAGTATATATATTTCTTTGAATTATATCCATTGAGCATAATATTCTTGTGATTTCGGCACGTCTCTCAAGACAAATGCTTTCCTACCAAACTTAACGTAATATAAACGTACTTTCACTGATTTTTGCGTGTTTAATGTAAAATAAATGGGAATTTAGAGACGCCAAATACTCCACTAAATCAATTTCTTTTGGAAATAGTAAATGATATCTTTAAACATTTGATAGCGTTGACATTAATTCTGCTCAAATCTTCACTGTGAGTAATTTGTATCCAGATCATAAATGTCCTAAGGATCCTTAAAAAGAAATTTAAAAAGCCTGGAAATTACGTCTTTTTACGGATTATTGAAAGAAATGAGTGTTAATGAAATAACACTAGACCATCTAGTAGGCTGAAGACAATCGCTTTTTCTGTGGTTGAATATTGTTGTAATGAAATGTGTCTGTTAGTACAGCGCCCACTCAGTCAGTTTCGAATTTAACCATTTTCACAAGTTCTTACGTTGCAAGAGCTCTTAAATGAATATGGAAATCAAACATTTCAATTTCCCACACGAAAATTTACCATTAATAGTTATATCCTTATATCATCTAGTAGACTACTAAAAATCTTAAAAACAATTTATAAAAGGTATTATTTTATAGAAACTGCATAAAGTGGTGAAGTAAGGAAGATAAGAAAGCTCTGTTTTTCTGCAAAAGGTTATCGGGGGGGGGGAAGATTATACCATTTGTAAGCAATATGCATAAATTAAAAGAATAAATGTTTGGTTCATTAAAATTGTTTAGATATTTTTTTTTGTTTAGTTGTAGTTTAAATTTTCTTGAGCAGATCAATTAATATATAAACAGGTACAATTCTGCTTAGGGGGCCGCAAAAAATTGCAACGAAAATGTGTGTGCAAAGGCGCCAAATCTAGCGGACGCGCTCATTTCAAAGTGCGTAAGTTTAGATAGTTCTACATTTGTAAGTCACCAATAAAATACTAGTATAATTTTAAGTCTCTTTTGATAACGCTATGGATTTAATAATTTGGAAATTGCCCAATAACGAAAAGTCTGCAATAGATTTTTTTCAAAGAAAAGGCATCATTCATAATAGAAAACTATGTTCAAACAATGAAGAGATGAAATTATGCTTTAGTGGTAAATCAGTAGCTAAATGGCGGTGCAGGAAAGAAACCTGTAATGAGAATAAAGGATTAAGAAGTCAAAATTGGATCGAAAATCCGCTTCCTTACAGGAAACGGATGATCTATTTTGATGTCAGGGAATGTCAACTATTGAATTTTGTAAACTCTAGCTGAAGATGAACCACAATAGAGTTGTAGACTGGAAACGTTACATGTGTGAGGCGTGTGCCGCAGCTTTAATTGCTCGGCCTAAGTTGAAAATCGGCAGATGTGGCAAAACTATTGAAGTAGACGAAAGCCTTTTCAGTAAAAGAAAAAATAACGTTGAAGTGGTTCTTCCGCCACGTTGGGTTTTCGGCGGATTATGCAGAGAATCAAATGAATGTTTCTTAATCGCTATTCCAGATTGATCGGCGAAAGCCTTATTTCAACATCATAAAGGAAAATATCGCAAAAGGAAGCATTATTTATACTGACTGCTGAAAGTCATACAAGTCGGATGAACTACAAGATGCCAGTTTTAAACACTTTACTGTCAACAACATACAGTTTTGTGGACCCCGAAAGTGGATGTCGTATACAAACAGTAAAGTGACTGTCGGGCATTGCTAAATGACGAAATAAACGCCAACGGGGCACTGCTCGCCAGTATTTCGATTCTTAGCTGTCCGAGTTTATGTACAGACGTTTGCAGAAAAAAACTGAAATTTTCTCTGCTATGTTAGAAGACATAAAACATTTGTGCCTCCCGTTTGGCTTCCTTGCATTGCAGCACTGGTCAATTTTTGCAGCACACGAATATAAAAAAATTATATAAATTACAATAATAAATGTATTATATGAAATTAACCTTTCATCTAAATTAAAATAATCTGAAATAATTATTTACTATTATGCTTCCATTCAGTTATGTTTAGCCCTTTTCTTTTGAAAATTATTATACACACTCTATTATATGAAATGCCTTTCATCTAAATTAAAACAAAAATCTTAGATAACTATTTACCATTATGCTTCCTTTCTTGCGTTAGGGTTACCGTAATTAGTTTTGGCAGCATTGTCATCAGCAATAGTTTGGCGAATTTTTACGTTCCCCAAAACGGAATTATACCTATAAACATTTAAAAGTACTTTATAAGAGATAAATATTTTTTGGGTATAAGGCGGCAAAGCATGTTCACCTATTCAGCATCTTAATGCGACTGCTGGCAATGAAGTATGAGAAAATAAAACTACTCAGTTACATAATATTACAGTTTGCAGTATTCAAGTAGTCAAAAGAACTTACAAATAAAATTTTGGGTACTTACGAGATTTCTTTTAAATTGATTGAGAAGCACACAATGGTATTCCAGAATGGGAGGCATGCCAGGGGAAGGACGTTTTGGCATGGCCCAGGCACTTGTTTTGCTCGTAAACACGTCACACACAGAGAAAATCACAGAAATGTCAATGCAACGAGCCCGTTTCACAAGACTACCAGGCCTCAGCATCCTTACCGCTCTGCTGCTAGTGAGATGTTTACGTCTTTAGGAAGAAAACGCCAAATTTCGCCAAAAAAGAAGCAAATAGGAGTGAACGTGCGCCAAGAAAAGGCACTGTAATACAAATTAATCGCTATTGAAACCTTATGACGTCCCCAAGTTTTAAGAACAGTTTTGAGAACGTAGGTTTTTTTTTCCGCTTTAAGAACGCAGATTTTTATAGTTCGATCATGAGTCCAGGGTATCTACCAGACAATGAAGATTATGCTATTAATTTCTTACAAGACTATTATGTATTACCGAGTAACCGTCATTAATCCAATTTGCACATTCTGAAATTCGTACGCAAACTATTGAGTGGATACTGGAGTTTTCCAAAATGCCGGAACAAGAAACATACAGTACAGCAAGACAACAATGAAATTTGTAATTAGTGGAGTTCATGTGGCGGTAGAAATTTGTAGCTTACCTTAAAAAAACCTTTTGAATTGTTAAATATTTTCCGCCTGAAGTTAAAGAAAAATTAATTTTATCAAATTACCGCAAAAGCTAGCCAATCCTTCTCCGTTAACGCCTAAGTACGTTTTGAAACTACTTTACATCGAACAGTAAATTTTTGCAGCTTCATTTAAAGTACATAAAATTAAGTAAGCTTATATATATATATTTAATTTTTTTGTTTTAGAATGAAGTAATAAAATACTACATGGTGAAGAAAATGTTTAAGACTTAGCCTGCTTCAATTCTATCTTTACAATTTTTTTTTCTGTATCGGACGAGTTCTCACCATTAGAAAACTAGATAAATAGCTATATAGATATAAAGAAAAATTAATGCATATAATGTTATTTAATAGCTTACAAATATATATACACCCACGCCAAAATAGTAATAATGACAACTGAAACGCGCCGGTGACTTGTGGAAAAGAAAGGAACAATTTACAATCTATCGTAACGTTTATTAGCTATATAGAAGTTTAATTAAAATCTGTAATTCCCTATTTCTGAATTCATAAATTTTACCTTCAGTATTTACGATCAGATGCAACTTTCAGGTAACATTTATTTATTTAGTTAGTTAGCTAGTTTTGTTCACTTGTTTGTTATTCTGTACCATTACGATTCGCTGTGATCTGCAAATTTGAGTTCGCGATGCGTCATTGTTTGATTGAGTCCATTTTCTTTGACCACAAAGGAGTTGTGTGTAGGGAGGGGTTTGAAAGTTTTTACTCGACAAATAAAATTTTGGGCCTTAAGGGATTAACAAAAACTAAACAAAACCAGAGATTAATTAGCTCAATAAATCTATATTGCCGCAGGTACTCTAATACAAAGCACCAGAAGCAGCTGACTATTTAAGACAACTAAATATTGGGAGTTCGGCCAAATTCTATCCCAGGAGAACTGGCTGGCTACATGGTTCATTTTCGCTGTTGTACTCTATGTGTAACCTGAAGACGAATCATCTTTCCTTTAAACAACGAACATTACTCCCTTTAGGCAGATAGCCCATGCGTGTTTTGCCATAGTCAAATAAAAAACAACTAATTTAAATTATGTACTTCAGAAATAAATAATGTTATTTCAAAACATAACAGCGGAAACATGAGTGCGACATGAAATTTTAATAATATCGTTAAAATAAAACATTGTAACTTTTTCTCGAATAGTTTCGTCGAGTAAGTATAGTGAAAGACTATATCACCTTCTGAATCATTAATCATGTTACTTGACCGTTCAAAATTTAGCTTAATTTTATATTAATTTATTGCGTACATTAACGAAATAGATTTTTCCACGGTTATGACTCTTACGATATTTACAAGAACTAAGATTTTCAATTCTATTAATATAGGGATTTACCTAATATAGGCAGCATGAACCACATTTCTCCGTATATATATGCAATGTGATTCAATGTTCGCCTTCCAAACCCTACTTACAGTATACGCCTTAGCATCTATTCAAATTCATAATACAAATTATTAAAATAGTTTACTATTGAGCCTTTATGGTACAGTTATGTAACTGCACCATAAATGTTCCATATAGTTAATAGCACTCATAGCATATAGTACCATATAGTTAATGACACTTAGCTGATCTTGAATTTAAGATAAATGATATGCACTTCCTTTTTCTTTTCCATTATCTAATTACCTCAATTTTCATAGTACGAACTTTCCCTCGAGTGGCAGTGTATTATTAGTGCATGAAAGGGAATGTTTACGGAAATAAATGGAAATGTAATTGAAAGATTTTGAATAGATACAAAGCATAGTTTTACTGCATGGGATTTAGAAACACTTTACATTTGGGCTATCGCATGATGGAGAACCTTCATCATTCTGAATCTAATTATTTTCATGGCATGTTTTAAAAAATTATCTGAATATTTGATTTTAAACTTATAAGAAAGAGAAATTTCTCTAGCATTTTGCAGCTTAAATATTCATCCAATGCTTATAAATAACAGTTATTCTAAGAAATCGAACGTCTGAAAAAAAGGAAATTTTTAAGCTAGGCTTACTGTGGCTGTTTATTTCCGAACAATAACCATAACTTTCACGAAAAGTTAACATCTGAACATGTTTTTATTTCTGTGAAGAAACAAGCTGCGTTTGGCGAATAAAGACATCTTAAGTTTATTATTTAAATAAAGAGGCAGTTTTGGTGAAAATAGGTTTGGGATATCTTAATCCTTCTAAGCCTTTTTCAAATAACGTTCAGTGAAAAGTTCATTTCGGTCCAAATGAGGTTAATGTTTTAAGCTATAGCCCCATTTCAGAATCGTGAAAGTAGTTTTCTTTATCGATTATGCTAATTAAAATTAGACTGAAATGCCTTTGCATACTTCAACTGAGCGAAACTGCTGTGTGAATGACTAAGAGGGTCGAGATCTGTCAACAGTCTTAAAGTGTTTTTTCTCCCCACGGGAATGTATCCTGTTTATGAGCTAAAGCCATCTAGTTGGAAAAAAGGTTTTTCGAAATTACTCACTCTACACGCCTACATAAATATTTAGTTGACATTACGAATTTGAAGCACTGAAATGATATCAATTCGTAATAGTAATCTAACTTAGTGTAATAAACTTCACTGTATTGAAAGGTGTGTTCTACGTGTGTTATTTTTTTTTTGTATAAGAAACGACATTTTTAACCTTTTTAGAATTCACATCTAAAACTGCTTATCAGCTTTTAAGCAGCAAAACCGCTGAACACTGGTGGATCGCCTTGAAAGCCCCGCTAAGCGGCTGAATGCATGGAAATTTTCCTGGTTTTCGCCCTATACTATGCGAATGCGAGCCAGTTTTCCTTAAAAATTCCTCCGCGGAGGAGTTCATTTTAACCCATGTCACACCAAGCATAGGAAAAATTAATATTTTTTGATAAATTCTTAAATATATGTTTCTCTAAGTTTATGTACACATATAAAACCAAAGCATTTACCAAATTTTTATTAGTTTGATCAATACAGCCGGTCCTAAAAATAAGACAATAGTATAATCCACTGCTAATCATTCTTAAGTAGGTGGAATGGGAGAAAAGCATATTCTTAAGTCTCATTTTTTACAGATAATTTGCTGGTTTTGCTGCGTAGATCTTTAGCTAGCATCTTCTTTGTCTGTTTTCTGAGATTTTTCATAATAACATGTTCATTTTGAAACTTTAGAAAATTTTTATTAACTTGTTGAATATCCATTTTTCTGCAAGATAGATTTTGTGGAATAGAAAATCCCATATAGGCAACTGGTATGTGTCTTCGAAAATCAAGCATGCTCATACATTCATCGCTAAATAAGTGTTTGAGCTTCCATGAAGCAGCCAATACTGCCTCATGAGGAAATGTTTTCGGAATACGTTCGAACCTGGGTTCAAATTTTACCCATTTCAGATTTACATCATGTTCTTCATTGTTATTTGAAAGTAAAATTTCCATCCTTACTAATATCAAAATAGTTTTCCAAAAGGAAAGACAAAATTCAAGCCAATGTAAAAAGGATAGAAATTTAGTCTACTTCGATGAATTTCAGAGTACAAACTGACTTCATGAAAGTGTTTAAACATTTACTCAACCCCCTGCCCCACATTTCGCATACTGGTCTGTCAATGGACGTGCACCTGCCAGCTATACTAAAATTTCTGACTTAGTTGTAGAACAGCATTATTTGGAATGTAACAGAAAAAGAAAGGATTATCTCCATTACAAACTGGTGGGAATTATTTATTATTATTTTGCCGTCGTCTTATTTTTAGGAGAGTTAAAAATGCAAGGAAAATTTATCTTTTAAATAAAACTTTTTGGCAATGTATTTTACTGGGCAAAAGTATAGAATATTATCTCAGTAAGTTTATATGTATGTTTTCCTTGGAGCTGAAAACTTTAAAAATTTGTACAATGAAAATATAAGCAAAACATTTTCTAAAATCTCCATTTAAAAAAATATAAAAAATATCTAAATTATTTCTAACTTGCAATAAAGACAAATAAATAGTTAAATGACTCTTCAACAATAAATAATCTTTAATTTGAATTAAATTATTTCAAAGATTTTATAAAAAGATCATTTATGTATGCTGTCCTATTTTTAGGACGATGAGGAAGTATGAGTTAAGCTGATACTTTGGTCCTCGATTACTTTGATATTATCTAAATAAGTCTAATCCTAAACAAAGGAAATTGTTTCAAATGGTTTTTGCTGGATAATTTTGAATAACGTATTTCTGAATCATTTTTAGTTCAGTCTCAACAGCTTTTAATGATTTTTCCTCTCTTCTAGGTTTTCAGAACGCATAGTTAATACATAAAAGAATGAATAATAAATTTTATTTTTCTTTAAATATTCCTTAGTGAGTTTAATCTATGTCTTTAAACATTCAATGATTAAACACAAACTGCCACATTGTAAAGATGAGATACTTCAAATAGTTTCACGTTTTTACCGAAGAGTGATTAAATCTTTGCCCGTAAATGGAATATGAATTTAATATGAATCATTCATATCACGTATCTTCAACCTTAGATTCCGCGCACACTCATGCTTGCGTATGCATCGCATTTTCTGTCGCATTAACTTGCTTCAGTCGATTTCCCATGTCATTGGGGCTCATGCACCGTAATAACGGAAACTATGATAAATTAGAATAGCGTGCATCATATTTCCGCATTTCTCTCCCAACGGCATCGTCGAGAGCATATTCTTTATTGATATGAGATACAGGTTTCAAGAGGAAAAGAAACACTGATAAAATAGTAAGTGTATAGTTCTATCCGACTGTGGAAATATACGAGTTTCAAAAATATATTCCATTTAATATAAATTGTGTAAATTTCAACACTGATTATCAAAGTTCAATTCCTAAAACATGTAGATGTGAGTAGATTTTGCATTACACTTGGTACACAAATTCCATAGAAGTAACTGAATTATTTATAGTTCGCAAAATGTAAATCTTGTTTGATAATAATTTCAAGCGAAAACCTTTTTAAAATAAGAAAAATAAAGAATCAATTAACTTATTCAATGGGAAATTATTCAGTGAATGAGATTTATTTTATTCTCTGTAAATATAAAATGTATTTAGTTGCATCTTATGAGCGAAGCAACGGAAATAGAAAAAGAAAGAAAACAGGTTTATGAGGTAATGCGTGTAAAAATGTTTAAAAACTACTGGTAGAAATTAAAATCATTAACACGATGAATGCCATGGCGGTCATCTCGTAGCTCCAGGGAGGTCGCCAGTGACCGGAGAAGCCAAGATTACTGGAATAAATAATTCGAGGAAATTTTCAATGTTTTTTAATTTTTCAGTACTACGTTCAGTACCTTTTCAGTACAGCTTCATTACTAAATTTGTGTGAAGAAATTAATGCAATATAGGACACGTAAAACTCGTTTTATATATATAACATGTAAGCTTACATATTATGATGCACGCTTTTTGAGATGTGTTGTATTGAAACACTGCAAGCAAATGAAAGGTGAACCTATGTGATCTTCACAGTATGTCACACGGTCGGTATCGGTATCCCTATCTGGTAAAGCGGCGTATAGCAAGATTTTGCTTTTACCGCTGCATTGGATTTTATTTGCCTTTAGGCTTTGGTTTCAAAAGTTCTAAGGCGGAATCGGCCATCGCCTTTTAAAAGGCGAAATAGTTCAAGTACTACTGTACTGACGTTGATAGATTCATAGTCTTGGAGCCTTGTCAAGGTAAATGTAGATACACAAAGTCTCTGGTAAGTAAAATTTACGAAATAAAGTTGAAAATAATAAAGTTGAAAAATACGAAAATTATGTACACTATTTACACGTTTGAAACACACTAAATAAAATCTTTATCTTTGTAGAAAGTCTCTAAAATAAATGCTACCATTTGACATTATGGAAAATAGTTCTAGGGCGTTTTACCGCATGCTTGATGGTGGGATCATAATTGATGAAACAGTATGTCACACCTTTTTTGATACAGCTTTATTGCCTTTAGCCAATCTAGGTTTTTCGAATTTTTTTAGTAGCACAGTTTACAGAATCATAGCGCGACCCTAGATTTTCCCAACATTGTTTTAATTTCATGATGCGGTAAAAGTTGATAAGTTCATTAATTTGTCTGTTGTAATTAATATTCCACCAAAATATTCAACGCATAATGAGAAATTTATGTTGGCCAGACTGGGAAGCCATGTGAAATTTGCTGGGCATTCAATGTGTTAAAAAACTATTTCCTGCTTTTGTTGAAGAAAAGATTTTAAAGAAATTGAATTCAACACGGTGAAGAGGACTTTGTGAATATTTAAAGACACTGTTACTCGAAATACGATAAGAATTTCCATCATCATCAAGTCCGTGTTCGAACCTTGGCCAACGGGATGGCTGCATTGGAGCTTTCGTGCCCCCCCTCCCGATGTGTCTAGTAGATACGAGCCAGTTTCATTTAAGACGTCTTCCTTCCCATAGGCAGATAACCCTTGAGCAAAGAATATGTACTGTTAAGAAGGAAAACTTCGCAGAAGCAGAAGTGGCTCCCCTCCAACGAAAAGGGAAACAACTGCGCATGCGTGAAATATCTGTCGCCAAAAAGCGCCAAAGCTCGAAGCTGAATGTCGAAGTTGGTTCGAAGAGGTTCGACCGTTACGTTTAGCAAGAGTTTAAACAAAGAATAGGTTCTTTGGTTTCAAGTAGCGATATGGACAATGTATGAAAGTGAAACTTCACCTAATATTTCATCATTCCCGAGTTTAAATTATCGCGACAAGTCAAAGAACAATTCATCTTAACCCGTGTTCCTCAATTTCCTATACACGTCGCGGAGGGGGAAAATGTCGGCTAGGTACCAAAAGAACCGGCACATCAGAGGGGAAATTCTCGCCAACAGATTCCGTAGCCAAATCCCTTGGTGAATGTTCCCTTTTCTTTGTAGCGGCGTTGCAGACAAAGTGGTTTATATTACGTCTATGGAGCCTTTCCTTCTTTAATAAGAGGTTCTTTGCTTGAGTTGCTTCGCTTGAATCAATTAAAATAACCAAACTTATCCATCCGAAGTCAAAAGAAAAAATTGAAATTTTGCCAGTTATGTGTATTAGCTTCCATGCGCGTGTCTTTCGTATGCCAGTCATAGTATAATTAAGGATTTATTCCTTTTTTCTTAATTTTTTGCTAACATAAATTTTAACAATATTATACGATAAACGAAAGCGATTACTACCCCAATTAGGTACTTACGAAAAATCCCGTCAACCACAAGAGACGGCGCCAAATCATATCAGTTCTCTGCGCCAACTATACATGAATCGGATTACAGTCAAAAATGAAATAGCAGAACTCTCAAACCACGTTCCCTTTCGAATTAACACTCGCTTCGCACAAGCCTTAACGTTGCAACGCCATTGCTTCTCAGTTTTTAAATAAAGCGCCATATCATGGCCATTAACACATTTTTTTGAGGCCGATAAGATTCCATAACTTTGGAAATTTTTAACAGCATGTTTATCTGTAGTAGGCGGATTCCAAATTTTAATAATTCTTTTTCGAAAATGCGTGATAGAGGGAAAACAAGGAGTCTTTACTTTTTTTTCCATTACTTACTAAGACTTTTCCATTTTGGGCGAAAAATCGCGTAGTTTGGCGTTTTTTCTTTAATGGGCAAAAATGGTCGACGAGTGTTTACGTAACTACCTAAAAGCGTTATAAGTGCACTATACAAACACAGTTTTTGCATCATAATTTTCATTTCTAATTAATGCTTATATTAATATTAACTTTGTGTATAATTTTAACTTTATGCATAAATTTTACTTTATGTATAACTCTATTTATAACTGTAACTTTTTTATGTTAATTTTATGTATATTCATTTCCGAAACCTGACCTTAAATTTCATTTACAGTTCGTTATTTAGTAGTAATGAACGAACATATGTAGCCCGAAATGCCAGTTCTTGAGCACAAATTTAAAAGAAAATGTAATCAAAGAAATTTAATAATAGCAAATTTAAATAATTTATTGTAACCTGTAATATGGGTAAATTTTACATATCCTTAACAATAATCAATTTTGCTTTAAAATTTGTGGCACTGAAATTCTCCGATTTTATTACAAATGTGTATTATAATAAAACTTACATTCTGAGAATGCTTAATCTATTGCACAAAATTAACATAACGTTTTCAGTCTGTTTTGCTCACTACAGACCAAGTAGATAAGATGGCTGAAAGTTAGCAATTGGACGCAATTTTTTTTTCTTGAAGCGCTGAGAATATTATTTCGATTTAGTAGCGAAATTATTTGCATCAATCAGGATGTAGTGAATAAATATCATCAATACTTAAACATACTGCAAATACTTCTTTCATTTCCAAGTACACAACTTTAAAAAAATTCTATCTACAAAATCGGTACACAGATTTAAAATGACCGTTAAAAATAATTATACTTTAGCGATGTAGAGCTATTTCACGAATTTTCGAAGTTTTAAACTACTGTCAGATTTGATCAGAAA
Source organism: Stegodyphus mimosarum (assembly GCA_000611955.2). NCBI lineage: Eukaryota > Metazoa > Arthropoda > Arachnida > Araneae > Eresidae > Stegodyphus > Stegodyphus mimosarum. Next base: position 269,425 of record KK112063.1, on the reverse strand, counting down.
GGTCTGTCAGACAGACACTTCATATTTAATATTGTTTTATTGATTCGGATATTTGTCAGCTAAATTTAATTGATATAAATTTATTTGACTATACAGAGTGAGGTTTATACTCCAAAACATTCTAGGTTATGCGTTTAACAAATCTTCTTTGTCAAGCATAAAAATTTTCTCTTTTAGCAGGTATTAGGTTCTAATTCTATCTATAATTAATGACTTTAATGTCCCTAGTTGTTGAGCTGAAATAATTTAAACCTATAGCTTAAAATGTTAAATCTCTTCGTACTAAAATGTGAAATTTTTATATCTTTCTGATTTAAATGTCTATAAATTAGATCATTTTTGATTATGGCAACGTAAACGTGGGCTATCTGTCTAAGGAAAATGTTGTCTTCCTAGGCGAATTTTTTATAGGAATCCACCTCATATTTGTGTTTACATATGTGGAAAACCAACGAAACAACCATGCAGGCAGCTACCTTTTCAGAATTTGAATCTGATTTGAACTACTGGTGTTCAGCGATTTCTTCCGCTTGGCCACTCGGTAACAATTTTTTAGCCGTTATAGGCTTTGGACATTACTAAGGCCGGAAGGGGTGGTAACTTTGTTATAAAGACATCTAACAGGTAGACCACCGTTGTCTCCTATGAAGGAACAGAAAATTTACATCCAAGCCTTCTCTGGGATTCGAACCCGGAGCCTTCCGTACGACAGCCACATTCACAAACCACTTTCCGTCTGGGCGGCCGTCAGGAACAAATATAGTTAGAAGGAGAGGTAGAACATTCAAATTGTTAAAAGAGAATATTTCACCAAATCTTTATGCAAGTACAGAAGTAATGAAAAAAAAAAGATGTTTTAAGGGCGTAGGGCGAAAGCGCAGAATTAATTCAATGGATTTTAAAGGATGATGACCCGAAAGAGTTTCGAAATACTTTGGAATGCATTTCGAATTGCTTAATTAAACTTTTACAAACAGTCGAAGTTTTCTAACGTGAAAATTTTACCCAACTGCAATCAGAGCAGCATAAGAATTCATTACGAAAGACTTAAGAGAAAAACCCCAAAAAAGATGAAGAAAAGTTTCGAAGCTTAAAACATTAAACGGGTGTCAAAGCCTTTCGTTACAAACATCTATTTATAATTTATATGCAAATCAATTTTATTAAAAGTTAATCGCATACAGAAATTGCAAACAAAGATCTTAGAGCCTGATTATTATTCACTGTTGTCCTCATTAACATTACTTTAAATATTTAATTAAGAATTCTTTAGTGCAGAAAGATTTTACGTTGACAGTTACACCAATGTTTACCGAATTTAGGAATACCATCCCAAACAATGTTTGATTGTAATCTGTGAGCTGATATAAATTACACAAAGCTTTATGTTAAGTGAGTTAATATTTATTAGAGTCGCAATATTGTATCAGATATGCATCTCAGATCTTCAGAAAATGCATTTTGACATTGTTTGCATTTCAGCATGAATACATTTTTGATTTTAAAGCACGAATCTTTGTTAGAGTAAGTTGTTTATAAATCTGCTTAGAATAATTAAATTTCTCAATGTGCTTTAGAGTCATTTTGAATTCGTAACATTTGACGTTTACTATATCATTTATAATATTTATTTTTTATATATTTGTAGCATTTAAAACATCTTTAGTTCAAATAGCTTTTCAGTCTTTAAAGGTTAACAACTCTCGTTATTTGCAATTAAAATAAATGTCATGCACAAACCAAAGTATGAAGACTGAAATCAGTATCGATTTTAATTAATTGTATTTTTTTATTAGGCAACAAGGCAAACAGAAAAAAACAAGTAGCTCATAAAAACTTTTATTATAATTGGCTTATGAACACGTTCGTTAAAACCAGAGATTCTCAGCCGTTGAAACGCTTACTACTGGCGGTACGCAAGAGAAAAATAGGTGGTACGCAAAGAAAGAAAATAATTTTAACTATTACATTAAAAATTAAAAACCCCAACATTAAGTTTTTTTTTCTAACACTCTCAAATTTATGTGATCTTTGTTTAAGATCAATAGCCGCTCGTAGAATGAAGCAAAATAATCCGTTCGTATTTTCACAAATATTCTTTTAGCCATAGACATAAAAAATTTGTCATAAATGATGCTTTTAAAAGAAATAATAGAAAGGGATGTTGTATTTAATAGGAAATAAAAATAAGTCCCTATAAAAAGACAACAGTACCTCATTAATTCTTTTAATCACATACAGAAATTTGCAAACAAAGATCTTGGAGCCTTTGATCGATTTATTAGCATGTCCACACTTTACCTCGCCACTATTTTGGGGCTCATATTTCTCAATTTTCAATCAAAATAATTTTTTACGTCGATTTGCTTTCTCTAGCGGCAGGTATTTTGTCTTCTTGTTGCTTTGTATTCCTTACTTTTGTATGTGATTGGAGAATATCGTCGTTTGGTTTTGAAGAACTCGTAATATATTGCGCATTTAAATATTTGTGAAAAATAATAAAAAAAAACCTAGATTTTTCAAAATGGAAAAATCGCTAGGATTGACTAAGCGGAAATGTGACGATTCACGGGTGACGGACCCAGGACAATCTTCTAGGAATAAGAATATTGAAACGAAAAAAAATGCTTATAGAAAGTATAATGACAGTTATTTTTATCATTTGGGTTTACTTGGAATGGAGATGAAATGGACCCTCAACCTCAGTGTGTTGTTTGCGGTGGAAACAATTATCCAATAAAAGTATAAAACCATCGCTTCTTAAAAGACATCTTGAATCTAAGCAAGCCAGTTTAAAGGATAAATGTGAAGAATATTTTAAGAGGAAGTTATCAAAGTTCAAAAACAGTAAACAAGTAATGAAAGATTTTGTTACTTCAAGTGAAAACGCTTTGGACGCTAGTTACGTAGAAGCTTAAGAACTGCCAAGACTGCGCAGGCTTACATAGGTCACAGGTCATAGGTCATCTTCCTAAATCATGAGTGTTCGATCCGAAGATCTTTACTCATCCATAATCTCTTTTAACAATCCTAGAATGAAGTGAAAACTTGTCTAATCCGATAAAAGGAAAAACATCTGCACTTTAGTGCTGGAAACTTCCGGAACGGCGTATCTAACTCAGGCATATCTTGTGACGAAACGATAGCTATCTCATGGCGGAAAACAGAATCCAAGCTTTCTCTAGATAATATCCGGTGATAGCATTTCTTGGATAGCATTTCGAATGGCAGGCATATTAGTTGCAGCGTCCAATCGTAAGTTCAAGACGAAATTTGCAAAGTCCAATAGCATATTAACATACAAGTAACATACTAACTCAAAAAATGAAATTTGAAAAGAAATATTCAATTAAAAAATATACTATATACAGTATTTACATTATTTACATTCACCACTGTACATTACGATGTATTGTCCGTGACCTTTTACATCTTTGTATTATAGTATAATCATAATCTCCAATCGATCTGACTGCGTTATTACTATGTTTATCACAATTCGAGAAGAAGTTATGTGAAGCTACCAGTATTTCAGAGTCCAGCGGCTTTATTTTCAAACTATTGTGTATTGTAGAGTTTCTAACAAACCAAGGCGCATCCGTAATAATACGCAAATACTTATTTTGGAGCCTTTGCAGAGCTTGTCTATTTGTTCTTGATGTAGCTGCCCATACCGGAGCTGCATATAACAAAATAGGCCGGATTGCTTGCAAATATAATATCTTTTTTGTATTTAAGTTTAACTTGGATTGTCGACCGAGCAGCGGGTAGATAGACATAAAAGCCTTTCTTGCCTTTTCTTTTATGTAATTTACATGAGGAGTAAATAATAATTTTTCGTCCAGAATTACGCCTAAGTACTTTACTGTATCAGAACTTGGAACTGGGTTGTCGTCGATTTTTATGCTTGTTACATATTTTCTATTGTATCTGAAGTTTACGACTTGCGATTTATTTGGGTTGATTTTAATTTTCCATGCCTTAAAGTATTCATTGATTAGGTTAATTGCCCTTTGTAATTTTTCTACTGCTTTATTTGGATTTATAGAGCTGCAGAGAATAGCCGTATCATCGGCATAGCAGGCTAAAGTAGCGTCTGGAGGCTCCGGGATATCATTTATGTAAATACAAAATAATGTCGGTGAAATAAGGCTTCCTTGCGGTAAACCCGCCGATATGCCACTTGTGCGGGAAAGCGTATCTTTGATTTTTACCTGAAAAGTTCTATTCTCTAAATAACTAGCTATTAATGCAATAAGATAGGCCGGAAAATTGTAGTTCATCGTTTTAATTAAGAGGCCCGCGCGCAGGCTTACACTATTGGAGAAAGCCTTATATTGCAGCTAAAGATATAGTTTTAACCTACTATATTAGCTTTTTATTACCATTCCAGTTAAGTAATGCTAACACTAATATTCATACAATAATCAATTCCTTTAGTATTTCTTCGTCTTCTACCCTAGTTAAAAAACATTATTACTTTATTTTCAAGCTATGTTTTCGGTACAATTTATTCTAAGCATACCTTTGTATTCGACGAGGGGTAGGGTCTTCGACCCAGGTACCCTGTGTGACAGCACACACTTCCACTTCAGGACTTTCACTTCAGTTTTAACATTATGCAGCGGAAATGCGAATGATGAACTTAATAGTATTCCATTTTCAAACAAAGAAGTAAGTCGACGGATTCATGAAATGGCAAATTCCATAAAGAAAACACTTCTTCAAAAATAAAACAGACTGAGCATTTCGAACTGAATATTGGATGAACGTACTGATATAATAATTTTGTTCAATTATTAGTTTACACAAGTTTTCAAGAAGGTAAACGAATTGCCGAAGAGTATCTATTTTGTGAATCTCTTCATGATAGAGCAAGTGCAAATGAAATTGTCAAAGTAATTGACAATTTTATGTCTGAGAATGATAGTCCTTAGAATAAGTGCATTGCCGTATGCAGTGACGAAGCTCGGAATTTCACATGAAAACATTCCGTTGTTATTTTCAGATAAAGAATGTCGCACCTGAAAGTAAATTTACTCACTGCTCCATTCATCGTGAAGCTTTAGTAGCCAAAACAATCCCCAAAAGCCTGAAAATCGTTTTGAATCAAGCTTGTGAAACTGAGCTCTAAATTCAAGAGCCGAGCTTTAAGTTCAGGAATATTTACGATTTTATGCCAAGAGCATGGGCACTCTGTATGAAACTCTTTTTTACATTCCGAAGTAAGGTGGATATCCAGAGGCAAAGTTTTAAGTCGTCTTTTTGAACTTCGATTAGAAATTCAAATTTTTCTCTGTGATTCAAAATTTGAATTGAAAAATGTTTATTTAGTGAATTATGGTTAACGCTTTTACAATATTTTGCTGATAGTTTTGGAACGTTAAATGAATTAGATTTAAGATTACAAGGACAAAGTGTTAATTTGTTTACTATTAGGGATAAAATAATTATAATGATAAAAAAAGTCGAGCTAATAATCAAAGAATTGGATGATAATATTTTAAATTTTTTACCACTTTTAATAAGTTTTCTAACCGAAAATAATTTGAATATAGAAGAAGAATTAGCATTAAAAATCTTTGTTTTTCATTCCTAAATAATTTCAACATATATTTTCCCTAGGATAATGAAAAAGAAAATTTGATTTGAAATCCATTTTGTTTAAATGCACCTGAAAATTTATCTTTTGAAGAAAATGACCAATTGATAGAAATTTCTTGTCATCGAACTCTGACTGAAGATTTCAAAAATGACACACTCGTTAACTTCTGGTTGAACCGAAGAAAAGAATTTAAAGGCATTTCAAATAAAGCTATTAAATTTTTATAGCCTTTTTGCACAACCTATTTATGTGAACAAGGATTTTTTTCCACGTTATAGTTGAAAAATAAATAAGGAATAAAATTAAAACTGGCTCGTAATTTAAGGTTAAAAGTAAATGAAATAAGACCAAAAGTAATGAAATTAATCTCTCTTAAACAGGCCCCAATTTCATACTAAATTTTAGAATTAAAGTATTATAACAAATTTTTATAATTTAAATGGTAACCAATTTCTAATCTAACATTTTTATGTGTGTCTATTTAACACAAATAGCCAATAGGTTGTGCAAATGGTAATATATATTTCTTTTAATATTTATACTGAGGAATTGAAAAATAATCATTATAAGGTGTAGTGATGGCACTAAAGTTTTTCAATTTTTTTTAAATGGTACGCGTTTGTCAAAAGGTTGAAAACCGCGGGTTTAAAAATAAAAATAAGGAAAATAAAACCAGGAAAGGTTGAAATCTTAACGTCATCCAAAATGACTCTCTTTTAAAAGTTTTATATGCTTTCATTGACGTCAAATTTGATCAATCTGTTCTTGTAGATATTCCTGTTGACTATTCTGACGTCAACCGTTCTATTCTCCCATATATTGGAAAATAAAAATTTTCATTGGTTGTTTCAAGAGCTGCGAAACTTGCGATTAGATGATATAACTTTGGAATGCCTGACCTGTACGACTGAAAGAATTTATAAGCGAACTTTAAGAAATAACCCAGCAAATTTCTCAGAAATCCTGGAGTACAACGTTCTTGAGGAAGATAGATATTTTAGGTCTTACGCTGCGTATTTGCTGGGTAGTACTACACTGAACAATCAGGATGTCCAACGAGAAAGCAGACTTCCCTAGTGCTTGTACTATTCAGCTTGATATTGCGTCTTTGCAAATGCTTGAATTCTGAGAAACTACCAGCATCGACTCCGCCAGTCTCCAGATTTAATCGGTCTTCAATTTTAGAAGCAAAACGCTTCAATCTGTTCTCTCCCCGTCAGGTACTTATATCTTTTGGAGAATATTGTTTACTGTTGCATCACAAGGCAGTCCCTAATGGGCCTCTTTCAATAACTGGCAAGAGTAGAGAACACTATCCCCTGCTGCAGTTCAGTATAGCGACCAAGTATCTGAGTATCAATGTATGACTGATTCAGAGCATCTTTCTTTTCTACTGTTAACAGACGTCGAGTCATCTGTTTATTTATAAAGTGACGGACATAAAAAATAATAAGACAGAAACGTTAGGTTTGAGAATAATAGGATTTGGGGTAGCATAGTTTGAAGCAAGGAAATAATCGAATTAAGGAAATAAAGTTACAGCATTTTGTCGACCGTAAGAAATTGTAGGTAATTTCAAGATATGCTACTTTACTTAAGCTTTCTTATAATTCATATTTAAGAAAGATTTAACAATAGCATCAATATAACGTGGTCTTTCTTCACTCAAAACTTGTTTTGTGCGCAAGTCGTTTTTATTTTTCCAAGTGTACGTTTAAGGAATTTAATTTTATCAAAATTTTGAAAATTATTCCTCTAAAACTTTTGCTGAAATCAAGCAATTACTTTTTTCCCGATAATTTGTGCCCACCAGTGGCTTAGTATTAAGATTGCTGAACACTGGTTATTTTGGTTCGTGTTCATATCAAGGAGAACACGCTGGAATAATGAGCATTTTTGTCATCTATAATGTGAACCATACAGTTTCCCTCAAATGTCCTCCACGAGAGCATATTTCGTCTTTAACAAAGTCTTCGCATGCTTTTCCATAACGAATATCAGGTAACAAATGGACTGCATGCAAAGAATATATCTATATTTTAAACTTGCCATAGTCTAATTTATCCAAATCTTGCCGTTTGTTCGAAAAATTCACTTCGGCTTATTTAACACAGATAAAGTACATTACCTTTCACTTCATCTGGTTTTTAGTTAACGAATATAATTTGAGCTTTAATATAAAAAGTATTGCATCTGGTTATCATGCACATCTCGCAAGAAAGGCATAATAGATGAACATCAAAACCATCTGAAAGATATCTGTTTCATATTTTATGTTGAACCTAAGAGATATTATTTAAAGAAGTTACTGAATTCGTCATTCATTATGTATTATCATTATTATCATTATGTAATTATCGCATTTTCCCATGCGTGCTCTTTTGGTGCATGTAGTAAGAATATATAGCTAGAGACTGGAAGATTTGTATTTCGAATGTCACTAAGAGCGCTGTTCGTATCTTACGTTTAACATTTCCCAACAACAGTCCTTGCTTAAACTGGAAGATTTGTACAAATGTATAAATGCAAAAAAAAAAAAATAAAAAAAAAAAAAAAAAAAAAAAAAAAAAAAAACAATTCTCTAAAATTGCTTTCTGTTTCTGGATGCTGTACTTTTATTTAACAAAATTAAGTCGCAATTAGAGCTCGATTTGCGTGAAGAATTTTATCTAATTCTCTATCCTTTTTTTTCTGTTATTGACTTTTGACAGACAGATTTACTTGCTTTCGAATTAAAAGCAATTAGTATCACTGTCCAGTCCATAGATCACTTCCATAGATCACTACCGGTTTTAGCCTTCTTATTTTTAGAATGAATAAAAATTATATTTAATAAATATTCCTATTAAAATAACTAAGTAAGTAATGAAATGTATTCTGAAGTTCTTTCTCCTTAAGAAATGAATTAACCGTTTTGGATTTATCATTATGGAAGAAAGACATCATAAGCTGAGATAAAGTGTTTGCTTATTTGACTACATCAAATCACGCAAAGATTATTCGCCACAGAGTACCGACGATTTCGTGGACAATTCTAACGGATATTGGCTTGCATTCACAATGCAGAAAGAAAGAACTGCAAAAACGCCCAAGTAATTAGATCGTTTGTCAGTCTAAGTCGAACTTACAGTGTTCAACAGCCTTATCTATTTGCGCAGTGGCAGAACAAGCATTAATACTAGTCTAAAAACGATTTGTTTGAACTATCTAAATGCATGTGCTAGCACTCGGAATGTCCCCAAGAAAATTTCCAACCTCTGTTAAAAGTAACACTTGAAATCACTCAAAACAGCAGGGATATTATTAGGCTTCATATAATATCTATGTAAATAATATACTTCTCTTTTGAATCATATAAAACAGATTTCATAAAAAGTCTTGTTCTAAGTTTATGAACGCAAAATTTTTTAAAGCGAGAAATTATATTGACTTTGAGTAAAACTTTTAGTGCACATTTTTCCCGTACTTACGATTTCAGAATTTCAAGTTGTAAATCTACTAAATTGTATACTTAAAGAACGTTTACATAAAAAATAACCTATCATAATTTTATCTGAAACAATCCAATGATGCATTTAAATGAGCTCAAAATAATATCACCTTACACAAACTGTGGGAGTAGCTGAAGGACTCAACACTGTACCGAAATGAAATCTGTTTTGGTTTATTTAATTACGGCAACGCATTAGAGGGTCATCTGCTTAAGAGGATGGATGCATTCGTGGAAGACTTTCTAAGTGGAACTAGCTCTTATAATTGTTACACATATGTTTTAATGATTTATACTAAGGCGATTTTTAAGTAATGTACATGCAAAATGTACTTTGGCAATAATTCGAGAATTTGATTTACCGAAAATTTAGAAATATGAGTATTTCATGTTCACTAATACAATCACTTAACAATGCTCAGAATAACAAATGATAGCACATATCCCGCTTTCGATATAAATAGTACATGAATTACGCGAGCATATTATTTATGTCAGAACGACACATGTGCTTTTATTTGTTATAATGTGGGAAATAAAGTTCAATACGTTCGAGTATTGCGAAGGTGACATTAATGGCTGAGTACCCACCATAATTCACGATTAATATCGTAGTAGCGCGAAAGTCCCCAACGCAGAGCGGAAGAAATCCGAAGTCCAGAACTAATAATTTGACCTACTTTCACTTTACATCCGCCCAACATATTTCAGAGACTTTTCATCTGCTGTATTTTCCGTGGAACTGACTATTAATTATCAGTTCCAAAGAATTTTCTTTAAACTCATTTTCTTCTCTGAAACCAAAAGAAATAATGAAGAATTTCGAAACATGTTATGACCATTTTATCCTTTTCTGACCATACTGCAGTCATGTAATAGGCAATTACCTGCGAGAATATGTATATTAAAATGAATTTATACCTCTTACATCAAGCGACAATATCGACCTAAATGTTTTTAGCCCAACTCAGCAACTCATCGATCTTTTCTAAAGCGTAAGGCTTAATTGAAGAAATGGAAAAAGTTATAACTTTCAGAGGTAAATAAACTGATTAAGACACTTAATTCAACTAAATAAAACCAATTTAGAAATCACAGACGGTAAAAGCGCAGAAAAAGGCATAATGTTACATTCTTGCAATTCTTATTCTGGCTTAATGTACATGAAGTTATATTTTCAAGGCAACACAAGCGTATTTCCTGCAGAAGGTCTCTAAGTAACGTAATTGTATGCGTTCTTAGGCTATCAATTGTTTACATTTAATGTCTAATTTATTTAACAGAAAATTTGCTCATTTTTGAAAGAAAATTACGCATGTTAGAATTTTTTCGCTTAATAACAAAGTTGCCAATAAGCTGCAATATTTCACAGCTGCAGTGCCTAGGGGAATTATCTTACATAAAGGATGAGCATGCATAATTTTCCTTTCCTGAAACAAAATTATCTTACGAAAGTCGTAAGTCCTCAAAGTAAACACTGGGAATTATTGGAAAACTGGATCAATGACTGCAGAAGAAGAGACTACAGGAAATGGAAACACATCCACAAGGTATTAATTTTCAAAAACCCAATAAATGAATCAGAAACTTATGCAGGTGAAGCTTTTCAATGCAAGAAAACTGAAGGTGCTACGGGTTTCCACTAAGCCATATTATTATGTTTTTTTAATGTTATACTAATGAGAAATTTTATTTATATGTGTGTTTTACATATTATTGCTTGCGACGTTTTATTTAAGAACATCGACTAAAACCATTTTACATTTAATTAGTCTATTTATAACTCCCTACAAAAATTTAAAATTATTTAATAACATAATTAATTTACAAACAAAGTGGCTTATGATTAGACATTGAGCAGAAACTTATGAAGATCTACATCATTGAGTCAAAGTTTAATCTAGATAAGCTTTTGGACATAAAATTAGTATAACTTACGATTAATAACCGCTTCGTAATACCAAAGAATTGCAAACTTAGAGAAATTATCAATTTACAGTATACGAAACACTACGATCTTTTTCATTATAGAGTTTTCTGCAGAGCGAAAGGAGAGCTAAAGTTATCTGTTGGTTACTGTTTTGGTTTCGCATACGCGATTATGACAATAATGCCTTTGTGGATGACATTCCAAGGAAGACTGGCTCGTATTTTCATTACACAGGGAAAAACCATGAGAACCCCTATGCAGCAAGCCCGATTGTCTGGAATCGAACACAAGTCAAACTACCACAATTCAGTTACTTTTACCTCTCGGCTGATAATTCATTCCATCGGTTAAACGTTAACTAAATTAAATGATCTTATCTCTTCTAAAAACTTTCTGATTTTCAAAATACGTAGTGTTCTTTTTTTTTTTTTTTTTTTTTTTTTTTAAAGTGAGCCATTCTATTTCGCTCTTTGTTTGTTGAAACAATTAGCCCTAATAGCATATTTCTAATGTTTAGAAGATTTTACTGCAGATGAAATCAGCTAACAAATAAAATATGTTTTCTCGCTGGAATTAACATGTAAGTTTACAAATCCCTCTACAGAAAACTGGTGCGTATTATGATAGAAAAGTTACTAGGTTCGATTATTTGAATACAAAAGAGTACTCAAAGGCTATCTTCCTAAGAAAAGGGATAACTTACTAAGGATATCTATCTGGTATTCATATTACCCTTAGGTAAAACCACGAAAATCAACCATGCACCTAAACAGATTCGATGCAAAATCGAACTACCAATACTCAAAATTTACAACTACTCGGGGAATGATGAAGCTACAACGGAGACATTCGAAATGTTATTGCATGTTACAGCTGTATAAATTTATTTTTTTTATTTTATATAATACAGCTGTATAAATTTGTTTATTTAACTTTGGAGAGAAGAATTAATTATTGTTTCCAACAACTATTTATTCTTTCCCTCCCAATATATCTACGCAACTATTTCTAGAATTTTAATTACATTTTAATTTTAAAGAAGTTTGTTCGCATATGTTATAATCTGGAATATCATTTTCTCAGACATGATACCCCACACTGGATGATGACAGTAAAAGAGTGTACAGTCTTTCATGAATGGTTTTCATCTGTGGTCACATATCAATGCAAAACTATTCTGTTTCCTAGTGAAACATTGTCAGAGTGACAAAGAAATCCTAATTTAATATATTTCCTGTACCTCTGTTAATATTTTGGATACTCACCGGGCTGAGACATTTCTCATCTTCAGATAATTTCTTAAAACTGACTCTTCTCCATCATAAGTACATCATAATATAGGATAAGTACTGCCATTACTGCCTGCCCAATACACTGGTTTAATAAATAAACTGGAGAATTTGCATATTTTATCGAATTACATGAAAAGAACTGAACTGAAGGAAAAACCACTGCTTCTAGATAAAAGTTCAAATCTTGTACGGCAAATACATAAGCGTACACATGTGTATAGGCGGAGCCAGTATAAAAACAGGCTTTATAAGCGCGTCGAGAGTAAGACGAATTGCTTTCCCTAGCACACCTTAGCGACTTTCCTGGTGATATCGTGCAGCAATCGGTTAAATTCACATCGGAATAGTTAAATTGAGTAACCACCAGCGTTTAGATAATGGAATGAGGTGGCGAATTGTGAGGAGGCTAGAGGCAGACCAATTGCAAGTTTAGATATGCAGAGAGTTTAATTTAACGCCCAGCATCGTCTGTCATCTATGCAAACAGTTCCAGGATACTGGATCCATCGAGGGAAAGCCTGGGCAAGGTCGTCCAAGAGCCACAACAGCCAGAGAAGATCACTATTTGTCCATTTTAGCGAGGCGTAATAGAGAGACTACAGCTTCTAAGCTCTCTCGGGACCTGTATGCAGCCACATGAACCCGTGTAGTAAGGGTGACTGTTTCCAAAGGACTGAATGAGAGAGGGTTGTTTGCTAGAAGACCGGCTGTTTGCGTCCCTCTCACGTCTACGGACGGGAGAGTCCGATTAGTATGGCAAAGGCAGCACAGTGACTGGAGTACGGAGCAATGGGCAACCATTCTGTGCACCGACGAGTCCCTTTTTAGCCTAAAGCACCGATGAGTCCCGTTTTAGCCTAAACACTGATTCTCGCCGTACTTTCATATGGAGAGAGCCAGAGAACCGCTACCTACACTCCAATCTCCGCGAAATCAACAGTTACGGCGGTGGCGTTCTAATAGTCTGGGCAGGCATCACGTTGTATGGCCGCACACCTCTCTACGTCTTTGACAGAGGCTCTGTGATGGTGTGAGGTATAGGGATGAGGTCTTGGAGCCCTGTGTTCACCTTTTCCGGGCTGCAGTGGGCCCCTAGTTCATCTTACAGGACAATAACGCGAGGCCACTCTTCTGGTCGACTAATTTTTTGAGAGTGAGGATATTAGCCGGTTGGATTGGCCAGGCAGGTCTCCAGATCTCAACCCTATAAAGCATGCCTGAGACGCTCTGGGAAGGTAAATTGCAACACGCAACCCCCCTCCGAGAACCATCCAGGAACTGTAAACCGCTTTGCTGAATGAGTGGCACTAATTGCCACAGACACTGAAAAACTGCCTTATTTCCAGTATGACATCACGCTCCGAGGCCTGTATGGCTGTAAGAGGAGACCATACCCCCTATTAACCCATTTCTTTTGTGTCTTCTGCAACCGTTGTTTCAGACCTTCAGACTCTCATGAGTGTTACACACGAACATGGATGTCTATTATAACTGTTGAATGTTTATTTTGTTTGTATTACATCAACCTATATTCACACCAAATTTTTGAGTTTGCCCTTTAAATTATATTGAATGTCCCGGATTGGCAAGAATTTTAATTTTATGTGTAACTTTTGGACCAGTAATGTTTAATGAGAGAAGAAACCGAGTTTTTGTCAGTTGTTGCCCGAGTTTTGAAGTAAAGAGAGAGTTTTGAGTTGAGTTTTTGAGTTTGGATTTTTTGGTTTTGAAAAAAAAAAAAAAAAAAAAAACCATAGCAGAGAGGGCTTTTGGTTCTGCGGCCGAGCTTTACCCTTGCGGGTGGCTCGCGCTTGCGGTTCGGCGGCGGTGTGCGCCGGAATTCAGGAGACGGTTTCGTGATTTTGAGGGCTTAGTGAGTTCTTTTTGTGTGGAGTTTTGGAGTTTTTTCTTAATACGCGACATCTCGAGAGGAGAATCTAGAGAGAAAGGGCGTTTGCTCGGCGCCCGAGCTTCGCCCTTGCGGGCTGGCTTGCGCCTGAGGTCCGCCGAGGCATGTTGAAGAAAGATGGAATTGTGATAGAAAGTTTGGAAGTGCATTTGTGTTGGAAGACAAGAGCTCTGTGTAAAAAATATCGCATCGCTTCTTCTTCATCATCTTACTCGGAGAACTACAAATTGTCATTCTCGAATTCTCGAAGTGTCTCCTGACGGAAGGGTTGGAAGATTTTAGGAAGTTCCCAGAGGCTCTCTTGATAAAGAATTTTGATGCATTTGGTTTTTTGAGGAAAAGAGTTCTACTTAAAATTATAGAATCGTCTCATCTGGATATCGTTTTTCCGTAAACGTTGGACGTGAACTGAAGTTGGACGCTCCCTGACGTGTTGTGACAGTAACATGATCAGAACTTCGGATAATTTGTTTTCGACCTGTGAGTGAAATATTTTAATTATTCTCGTCTGTCTCTATTTATTTGTGAGGGATTAAGATGGTTTTCCCTACTTAATTAGTGAATTATCTTATATTTTATTGGTACTTTTAGTAGTTGTCTTAATTAAATCTTGCGTAACGGGTAAAAAATGCATTTGATAATAGATAAAAAGTTATGCGTCTTAGAAGAATTTAAAATTATTGTCAAAAATATGAAATTTATGTTAATGGTAATTTCTATATGAGTTTGTGTGAATTCCAGTTTAAAGGATTCATTTAATGGTCTAGTTATTCTAAGTAATCGTTATTATGTTAAACTGCAAAATTTTATCTTGATGAATGACTCGTGAGGGAAATTTAATGTAGAATATTAATTGCTATTGTGTGTAAGGGTAATCTTACCAGCTGTCCTAAATTTATCCTAGATATTAATAAATGAATATGATTTTATGTTATTACTTGCATTTGTTTTTTTGTGTACGTAGTTGGTTTGTTCAGTCACTCCATTTGCTTGAGCCGTGAGGCTTTTAAGAAACATGGAGATTTTATCGGGGTTATGTAAAAATGTTTATGCATTTTAGGGTACTCACAACGCGCCCTGTTTTTAGCAAATATGTACTAAACCCGTTTTATTGATTCTTTGAATGCTTGTTTTAGGTGACAGGAAGGTTAGAACTACTGCTTGATTTTTAGTAGTGGAACTGATTGATTGTTATTTGAATATTTCTTCTCTGGTGCTTATAAGATTTTGATTTAATGAATATGAACTTGTTTTTCTTGAGTTAATTTAAAAATGAGTGAATTATAGAAATGTTTTGGGTTGAGAAATAGTATTCAGTTTTACCGAGTACCAGGGAAGATTTATTTCTGCTTCCTTTTCAGGATAAAATTTACTAAGGTGAATTTGCCTTGCTTTGTGTCAGTTAAATGATTTAAGAAAAAGTTATATTTAATATTATTTGAGATAGTCCAGCCACTCAGTTCCTTCCCTAGCTTTCTAAATAATTCATTTTAGTAGTAAGTTATTTTAGTTTTAGTTGGTCCGGCATCAAGAGAGGTTGAGTATGAGTTAAATTTAAAAAAATTAATAGAAACCCCGTAAATTTTAAAACTCAACGTTGGTGACTGATGTGGTTAAAGGATCGGAGCGTGGATCAAGTTTGGAGTAAGTAGTTGTATTATTTTCTAATGTTTCACACAAATGTTTGTGAATATGTTGCTTTGGCATTTACTTCAAATGTAAACAATTTACCCCGACTGGAACTTGAAACTGGCGCGACTTTGGAATTTAGACTGACACGATTTCGACTTAAAATGAACTATAAGTATCATAATTACTATTAAGTCTTAAACTTAGTTGTATAATATTGCGCAAAAATTCCATTTAAATCTGCCTACTTTTTACCCCTTTCAGTGAAAACATTTTGATTGCTACTTGTATCTGAGTCACATCGGTTTCCAATTTTATTTTTGTTTTTGCATATTACAATACATTCACCTAAACTTGAAACTGTGCTATTTAAATGCGAAGGATCTGGCAGTAACTACTCGTATTCGAGGTATATAAAAGTGTATCATTTATACTGAATATGCAGACTTCCTTAGAGATTTTTATTTCTCTCCGTTTCATTTGGCTCTAAGTACGGTGAAGATGCAGGTGTCTTTTTTCCCGCCATGGTCTTAAACATCTATGTATAAAAGTACCACTGAAAATTCCCTTCTTTAGCCTTTGTGGTCAAAGAGAAGATATGATACTAAAAAAAGGAAATAAAAATAGAAGTTGTAGGGGGACACAACCTTCATGAGATGAAGCACGACTCTCTCCCCTTGTGTGCTTTCAAAGAATAATTTGAGATGAAACATACTTTCACGAGATATTGCGTGACGCACGAAACATGTTTTCCGACTCTGTGGCGGAGAAAAATCATTTCCGTTAGAGAAGTTCGCTTCACAATAGGCATCGTGGAAGGGAATGATTTTTTTTTTATTATTTAATTTTTGTCTTTTTTCTAAAGCTGTGCCTTTAACTTTGCGTGAGATGTCGTTTAAAATGTCTCAGCTTGTTCTAAAAAGTTAAGAACCCCATTGTCTGGGATTAGAAGACTCTTGACAGAAAGAGTACCGAAAGCTTCACAAGAGTTTATAACAAGCGTTTGATGCTAAACATTTTCCATCACTCTTTCAAAATGCGTTGTCGTTTTGCTATGTTTTGCTACCAATACTACTTCCGGCCAGTCCCCATAAGTACCAATATAAATATTAGAAAGTATTAGTAACAACAAAACTGACAAGAGTTGAATACAGATTACTGAAACACCGACAGCATTTCAAGAACTCAGCCACGATTTTCCGGATGGGTACTCGACTTCTGATACTTAGTCATAAGACACAAGAGTCCCGTAAAACTAGGCTCAAGAAAAATGGTAAACCTGGACTGGCTTTCGCCGTGTCCTTTAATATACTTGAATTTTAATTGTAATGAGCTGCAGCTCTTGTAGATTAGTTTATTACTTGGAGTGTCGATTTCTAAATTTTTACGATCCTTAGCTTAAAATATTGTATTTTAAACAAAAACATACTAACGGATGGTCTGACAAAAATTTCGCGAGAGAAATTCCTTACATATCATTATTTGTTTAAGGCGAATTGCAGGTTTATATTACAGTTCGCTCATAAATCTGCAGAGAGCAGGTTTCCAAACAATGTCGTCGCAAACAGAAAGGGTGGAGTTATAAAAAATATATATTTCTGAAAATTTGTTATATCTTATAAATCATATACTTCTTGATTCATATTTTAAAAAAGGTTTATTTTTTGCACCAACAACTTAAAAATAAACTTCGTTCGTTTTTTCTATGATGAACCTCGAGAAATAGCGAGATAAACTTAAAATACACTGGTGGACTATTGCTAAGGACGGATCACAAACGGCTATATAGCGCGGAAAAAAGTGTGGTAAGATGAACAGTGAAATAAAACAATGTCATAATACTAGGACATAACAACAAAGATAACTTATTATACTCCGAAATCCAGAAGGTTTTGAAAAGCGATGAAGGGACAAAACGGCCATTGTGGGCTAAATGCGTTAAGGTATCCTTCCTTTACGCATGTCTTCGTGGTGTACCGGTAGCACACTCGGAGCGTATTTAGGAGGTCCAGGGTTCGAGTCCTGGCGAGGGCACTGCTCGTTTCTTGCTTCAAAACAACCTAATGAGTCTACACTGGCGCCCAAACTAAAGGGTGGTGGACAATAATTCGTCACCACCAAGATTCGGCGATTGGTTCCCCTAGTCCCCTGTCGCCCTCTAAAAAAGGGAGTCAATCACGTTTGCTACACATTCCATTTGTTTGAAATGATTTGCAAAGCCTTGAAACAACACTATGGGTGACGTCCAACTTGCCTAGTAATATTTGTTTTTTTTCGCCTTTCTAGTTTTGTCAAAAATATGGCCACGCGTAAAATCATCTAAGTGATATCAGAAAGACATACCGAAAATTCTATGTTCTTCAATTGGTTCTTTCCCGTTAAATTTTGTTTTCGATCAAAAACGGTTAATAAGTTTTCAAGTAACTACTAGAAATATATCGTCTAGACAACCTATGTCTGCAGCTTTTGTGAGGATATAGAAAGCAGTAATTTAATCGGTTATGGCAAAGGGGTATCAGCCTAAGAGATGTTCTTATGAGAACCTCCAAAGATTAAATAGCTCGTATTCGCCTTACACCGGCGAGAACGGGCCACGTGGTAAGTGAAATACTGCTTCTTGGTTAAATTTTGTTCTTTTGCAATGGTGGTCCGTCAGTGGTGGAATGTAGATCAGATCAACGTGGGCTCATACCTCGAAGAACGCATTGGCTGGTTGGGTGCCTTCATGGCTCCCATCCGTAAAGTAAATGCATGGCAGTTTCCCTTAGTATGGTCTTTGTGAAAGCCCCTCACTTTAGGAGGCTAGTCTCGCGAGCTCTGCTATAATCGATAAAAATGGAATAAAAATTAAAATAATTTTAAATTATGTCCAAATGTTATTATTTTTAACATTTTATGTGTTACCTTTATTTATTAAATACCATGTTCTTCGCACTTAAACCATAAAATTCATTTCAAGAGTAATATCGAAAAATAATTTAAAATTAAATATCTTTAGAATTTTCGATACACAGTTTCATGCGCTGGAGATAAAAATGCGCTGTACAGCGTTGCCATTGCTCGCTCTTAAATCCTTGAGTTTGTTAATCAAGAATTCGTTAAGGTTTTTGCAAAATATGAAAACGATAATAAAACAAATTCCAAATTTCAATTTTGGGCTTCCAGATGCCCATATTTGCAGTAGGATTATGTCATTCAAAATTTGATGGCTCTAGGTACAGTTGTTTTATCACAATGCGAGAACATATATACACTTATGTAGATTCTTCATTAGATTTCTTCAGACATTACCAAATATTACCATTGAACAATTTGAAAAGCGAAACGGACATTCAGAACGATTCAACGCAAAACCGCAAAACAAAAACAATTGTCCTTCAGGGACAAAGCCCCTTCGGACTAAAAATGACAAAATTTCACTCAGATATATCATATAAAAATCAGATATCATATAGAGGCGCTGTACAAAAATTAAAGAACAAAATGGTTGCATTTGTATGCAAAAGAAAATAAAATAATGACTTTATAAAATTGTTTTACTCTTAAGATTTTATGTCGCTCTCATTTTTATGCAGATTATAATAAAACGTTTTGATCAATTTTTTTTTCAAAATGGAGATATTATTCGCATGATCTTACAGAACTCGAGTTGAAAAATTACTTACTCGTAACATTATTTGCATTAATTGAAAATGGAAAATATTTGCAGTTTAACTGACTTTTTTATGATTACTAGGTGTGTATTTTAGATGTGTAATCTGAATACTCTAAAGCAATAACTATCAAAAATATATTTTCAGACAAGTGTTTTGTGCTTGTTTTTTGTGTTATATTTCATAACACATTTTTACGTAAATATATTTTAGACACTGAAAGCTGATAAATTACTTGTGTGAAAATTCCTTTGGCATAACAAATGTAACACAATTTATGCATTAAATACAGTAAAAATATCATTGAATGGACTTTAAGGGGGAAATAAACCTCAGACTATTCTAAATACTCATTAACAGACCCCTAAATGCAAATTTAAAGTGACGTCAAAAATATCAAATTTGGAAATTAAATAACTGTGTCTATTTTTGCCTTACTAAAGTCAAACTATTTGTGTTTGCTTTTTCGTAATGAGAAAATCATTTTCTATAATATAAGTAAAGGAACCGGACGAAAACACAAAAGTCAGATTTCGTAGTTATACAAAATAACGCTTTTTAACTAAACTCTAAAAGATGAATATTTGCGTCGTTTGAAACATTTTTGTAAGTGGAAGAATATGTTTACGGCCAATGGTTGCAAAACTAAAAGCCGGATAAAGCCGCTTTTGGACACGATGTAGAATAAATTTGATATTGAAATCAAGCCTCTTGATCTTGAGATTGTGGCTAGTAAATAATTAAATGAAGATTATGTATTTTATATATATCATTTCACGGTTAGTTGCAGCACTTATACCCTAGGTTACTTTATGTATTTAAAGTTTGCATAAAAGCTATTTAGTTTGTATTTAAATTTGGACTTATTTTTCTGTCCACAAATTGCTAGTTTCTACTTATTTTTATAATTGAAAGATATCCGAAATAAATCTAAATCCAAAATAAACAAAAACGAATGCTAAATTGATTTGTATTGCTACTGTAACAGTCACACTAATTTTTCTATTTATAAGCCGTAATGCAGTGCATCCGTTTTCCGTATGTGCTAATAAAATCAATATTGTTTGGAAATTCTGTCTGGGTATATTTTATTCAGGACACTCTGTATATACTTAGGGTCCTGATTTGTTTTTAAAGATAGTTCTGAAACTTATTCAGTTGTTAACTGGTTTAAAATATGGCACTAAAAATAACGTTTTAATACACATTATAATATGAAGTTTTAATACCATATACAACAATCCAAATAGTTTATTTTATTTCTTACTTTATCCCTCTATTTTATTGCGAAAGATGAAAGAAGCCCTTTTTAATGAAAATTTAGAAGACAATTTGGAATCCATAACATACGGGGTAAATGCTGGAGTAATTTTAGTTTTGTTAAAGAGCTGCTTATTTTTAAATGAATTCAGAATAACAGACTCCTATACTAAAGACGCATACATTATTAAAAGTGAGACATCTAAGCAGTTCTGCCTAGGCTTTCAAGAACTCAATTAATATAAATAGTATAAGAGGATGTCTTGAATGAGCTCTGGGCTCGTGAAATATCGGTAAACACGTAAGGAACTAGACCACTCATGCATACTAATCAGCATGTTTAAGATCTAAATCGAATCATTCCAGTGAGCATTAAAGCGAATTTACGTCATTTAAATGCGTATCTCTTTCTTAAGCTATTTATTGAGATGACGTATTCGGACGCCGTGCCAAAACTTCGTTTTAATTAGGGACAAAATTTTGCGGTTTAGTCAAATAATAGTGATCATCTCTTTTCATTCATAGATGGCTTCCTTCCTTCTTATATAATCCAGTTACTAGTATAGAAAAACAGCTGTTCTTCAATTAGGCTGTGTGAATTACAACAATAATTCTTTGCCGAATTTTAAAGTTATCCATTGGTTGCGCTTTATCTTCTTAATATGTATTCCGATAGTGATCTATGATCAAGATAAACTCTCTTTAAGTTTTATCTGTGAAATGAATAAACAAATATTCTTCGTTACGACGGTTAGTCACATGAATATAACCATTTCCCTTGGAAATTCCTCCTCTTAAACAGTTATTTAGTTCTTTGAGTAACTTTCCGTAATTAAATAAACTGAGCAAACGAACACTGTGAATGTTTTAACTGCGAAACAAATAAAAAAAGTATTCTTCGTTCCCAGTGTTGATGACATGAATTCCAGCTATTTCTCTTAAACAGCCTTCCTCTTAGGTAGTTAAGGAGTACTTTGCCATAATCATATTGTTGCGTTCTACGGGTTTCTGGATTTGGAGTGATTGACGATTGATGAAGAATCAAAGCACAATTTATTACTCAGTATTACACAGGAGAGTTTCAAACACACGTTTACATACGTCGAAAACCTACGATAAACACGCTGAAACAATCAGCAACACAGTTTTCAGGATGTCATGCTATAATGGTGAAGACAGCTTCACGGTAAAATACAGCTCCCGATTCGGTCGATTGCTCACAAGTTAATCTCGAAGCACTATTGTGGGGCCCACCAGCGGCCGAGCGGTAAAGACGCTGAACACTGGTAGTTCGGTCCGAGGTTCGAATCCCGCGAACGGGCTGGCTGCATGGGCGTTTTCGTGGTTTTCCCCATGTGTAATACGAGCCAGTTTCCCTCAGAAAGTCCTCCACGAAGGCAACCCTCCCTTTAGGAGATAGCCCTCGTGTGCTTTGCCATAATTGAATAACCTAACCTAACCTCGAAGCACTATTACTCAATGCACTCAACATACTTATCACGATAAACTGCTACTCCAATTACAGGTATTTATAGCTTTATTTGTAGATTTTGACCTGCGTTTGAGAACATTCTCGAGAAAAACGGTAAGAATTCGTTCTAGAATGTTCTCGCATCATCTATGACATATCGCCAATTTGTCACCAAACGGACGATTTTGAGCCAAATCTGACAAACCTGCCTTTCCTTGCTATTGTCTGGTAACCCTAAACCCGCCTTGCGGGGAAGCCATCTTACCGCAGCTGGGCATTTAGCAAGAATACGAAGCAAATGAACAGACAAGTGGATCCGCTTTTAATCAAAGCTTTAAATGGCAGGTTTTAGTTTTATCTGAAAATAATTATTTTACTTGTATTTTGTTCATATTGAATTATTAACACTTTATGCGTAACCGGAAATTTCCAAGGACAGGAATAGAATTTTATATGAGAACTGATGTTAACCATCTTGTACTTGCTTCTTTGAAGTACTGGTTTAGTTTTCAAGTAACAAATTTTACGTTTACCATGACATAGGAAGATTCATAACTATTGTACGTCAAAGGTTGTACTGATTTCAAAAAGCAGAATAACCAAAGCATCCAAAGTACAGCTGAATAATATACTTTGAAATGAGCTTACCTAGTTCCATAAGTAAACTCACTAGTAAAACTGCATTTAACACCGTATTGCATAAAATCTAAAGGCAGAGGCATATCAATTCTCTTAATGTGCAATATTAATGCACATTATTTTGCCCTTAATCGAATTCCAAAAATCCAGCATTTCAATGATAAGTTATTCCAAGAAATTTTAGAATTTTTTGATATTTTTGTGAACACAATACAGTAAATTAACTCAAACAATATTTCAAGCATTTTAAAACTGCGTTATAATAAGGAGTGAAGTAAATTAAGAAATTTATTTCCGAATAATTTATACCATTTTACAAACCTTTCTTTTGCTTTCAGTGGAATGAAGTAGAATAATAATTAATGTTCCATTGAGGAACTAATAGGTTTATATGTAACAACACTATGTCCAGAGATATATTATTTATATATTTGTAGGATACGAATTTTTCTAATCTTGAATTAATAGACATTCTGTTACATTTACTTATTCAATTTGGAAGCTGAAGTTCTGTCTTTCTAAACTCTTCAATGACAGAATGAAAATTTACATTCCAAGGTAAAATATTTGAAGCTAACTCTCATACGAAAGAAATCAAAATAGCTCCTTAGCCTTCGTCACATAGAAACACAAAACTACATAAATAATTTTTATGATTCTAGAAGTTGTGAATTCAAAATCATATGCCTGTCCACTTTTTAAAAAAATATTAAATTCCGATTCTTCTGTATTCCAAATTAATAAATATCAATGATTAGCGATACTTAACTTAAACGATATTAAAGCAAATATTTTTCAAATATTTCGGACATTTTAATTACGTTCCACTATGCGTTATAATTCTCATTTTAAGTTATTTACATCTAACAAGAAAATTTAAGGCACATAAAAATTATAGAAGGATACACAGTTGTAATTTGAACTGATATATTTAAGCAAATAGAAATTATGCATTATTATGAGCAATGAACTGTTTTATGCTATTAAATTAAAGCTTTTAACATATACTGCAAATATTAAATAGCTGCAATTAATTTCAAAAAGTCTTTGAAGAAAAAAAAAGAAACAAAGAAAACGTAATAGCTTAGGTCGTTAGGCTTAGAATCATGCGTTCCGTCATGTAAGACATTAATTGAATTTTGATACAGAAACTATGTGAATATTAGCAGCTTTAATAAACAAGAAACAGCTTGCAAACATTTTCTAATAAAAATGTTATTTAATAAGATCTCAAGGAAAATATCTATTTTATTAGTAACAATGTTCATTTTAATTACGCATACCATAGTAACTTTGCTTGGCGAAGTGTAAGATGAATAAAATGGCATCTCTGTATTCTTTCAACGAGCGAGGCTTGAAAGAAATTACGAAAAATAGACTCAGATAAATTTGTAATTCAATTAGATATTCCTCGAGACATTCGTAACATTTTGAAGGAAAGATAATCATTATTCTCCCCTCCTCCAGCTACGATGCCATCCTCTTACAATCTACATAAAGTGGCCGCCAAATGAAAAGAAATTTGGGATGCCAACTTCAATTATAATACACAGCCCTTCGCTTAAAATAAAGAACAATATTCATTAGAGCATTCATTTTCTTACTTATCGCTCTGTGAGAATCTTCCATAAGCGCTTATCAAAAAATATTCTTTAGGAATTTCGCTTATTTTATTTCCTGCTG
>KK112063.1:185766-244842 GCA_000611955.2 Stegodyphus mimosarum | reverse complement strand
TAGTGAGACTAAAATTTTCTAATTAGACTTTCATAATACTAGTACAACTAAGGCAATATCTTACGACACAAATCGCACTATAATGCGCAATTTTGAGTATTTGTGACATACTAAATTCTGAACACTTTAGGTACAGGAAAATCTTTAGTGCATTTTCAATGCTGATGCTGTTTTTATTAGCCCAGAAGGGCTATTAATTTCAAAATGGCGTTTTGGGTCGATTCATTTTCAAACTGTTGCCACTAAATATTATCGCCATGTATTATATTTAAAGGAACTAAATAATGAAGAATCTGCCTGAATGCATGAATGTTGCTCGCACTGTGAAGAAACAACGGTACCTAGAACTATAAAATTCTGAATAGTGTAGTCCTCCAACCGAACATGGACACATGGAAGCCCGAATTTTTAACTTCGAATTTGTTTTATTATCTATTTCAGATTTTGTAAAACTTTAACGAATTTTTGATTAACATTGTAAAACTTTAACGAAGTTTTGATTAACAAACTCAACGATTTCAAAGCGAGCATTGGCAACACTGTGCAAAAAAAAAAAAAAAAAAAAAAATTATGACCAGCGCGCGAGATTGTGTATCGGGAATTGTAAAGATATGCTGTTTTTAAATATTTTGTGATATTGCTGTTGAATTGAATTTTTTGTGTTTTAAGTGCGAAGAACATGATATTTAATAATTAAAGGTAATACATTAAACGTTAAAAAAGCCCTTTTGGGCGTAATATAAAAATTGAAAGCTTTCAGATTTTTGTTGTTGTTGTTTTTATTTTTATCTGGTATTTTGCGTTAATGTAAGAGGAGTAAATTATGTAATTTTGACGAATGCATAGGTAAAACTACTGTAATACATATTACACGACTTATGTCACATCTCCCAGCCAGCTAATTCAAATTAGTATTCTATTCTGGAGCGCATATAAATTAGTCAGTTTTAGTTTGTCACGTATGTTTGCCTAAGAAGGCATATCGCGTTTTCACTTCTTTTCACTCTCGGATTACTTTGAAATGCTATCTCGGATGCTATCAGCATTTATTTGATCTGGAAGCTAAGGTAATGCCTGGTCAATGGACAGTTTGGAGACAAGCCAAACGCAGTCACCGGAATCCAGAGGATTCAGTGTAAAACGCTCACTTACCTACCTAACTTGGGTGAAATCGAAAGTCTGTCTAACGTCTGTACCTTACTTTTTGCAGCCGCATAATTATATTGAAAATTTAAATTCTGCGAAAGGTTTATTTAAATATTCTTGTTGTTACAGTTGTCAAATATATTTCAACCTTACTCAGGTCTGGCGTTTTCAGGAAAGCTAGTCAGAAATAGCAAGGAAGAATAATTTACTCATAATACTTCTACACAACAATTGGTGGTAAGGAACGAAATTAATGCATAGTATTAAAGATTGAAAACTACATTCACTGCAAAAATAAACTCCTATAATTGACTGAAATTATATCATGTTTATATATTGACAATAAAATGAGATTTATAAATTATTGGATTTATGAATTATTGGAACAACACTTTAACATTTTATTCCGAATACCCGCAGTGTATGTTCTTATCGCGTCTGCAGAAACTGGGATTTCAACTGAGATTAAATTTCGAAGGAAGAAAAGGTGTGATTTTTTTTCAAGCTTTAATAGTTTTTTATCCGCGGTCAGAGAGCTAAAAATATGGGATTACTTTAGAAAAATAACAAATGATCATTTCAGTGAATACATTAAGTAGCTAGCTATTTTACTCTGATCTTGTGATGAAAGCCACTTATTCCTACAGAACTCTAAGACTTTAAATTATGAATACGCATATCAGGCTGGTTGCAGGGAATTTTCGGAATTTTTCACGTATGTAACATGAATACAGCCAGTTTCGTTTAGGAAGTCATCCCCAGGAAAGTATCCTTTCCCTTATAGAGTCATTAGAATTTTTTTTGGAAGCAGAATGAAAAATGAGCGACGCCTTTGCCCGGAATCGAACCGCGGACCTCTCGGTTACGCGTCGAGTGTGTCGACCACTTCACCACGAAAACATACGAAGAAGGCGGGAGAAATACCTTATATACTCTCCCTTTTAAAGTGCGACTTTGGATTAGGGGCCCCAGTCACCAAATCGTGGTGGTGGAGAATCATCAGCTACCACCTTTTAGTTCGGGAGCCACTTGTAGAGCCATTAGGTTATTTAGAAGCAGGAGAGATGAAAAATGAGCAATGCCTTTGCCTTGAATCGAACCACGGACCTCTCCGTTACACCTCGAGTGTGTTGACCACTACATCGCAAAGGCATGCAAAGAAGGCGGGAGAAATATCTTATACCCTTAAACCGATAGCTCTCATCTACTATACCTTAATCAATTAAGCAATACGCATATATCATTACCAGAAAAGTCGTACATTCAAATTTTCATGATGGAGCATTGGTATAATGTCTATTATGCTCTGGGATTTCAAGAAATTCATTTTAAGGAGCATTTAAATTTTCATTGCGCGTCGTATTAACAGAATTATTACACTATAGTTTCAAATTAGGAGAACTCCTACTACCACAATAATTACCAATGATTGCATATTCTAAAACAAAAATTCGAAACATATTAGCAGGCTTCACCAGATTTGTAAAAACTGCTCAGTGTTTTCGCTTCCAACCCTAAACTTTGTCCTTTCCATAAAAAGCTTTATCCCTAAAGCTTTTTTAGTTAAGTGTAAAGAAACCAAATCTTTTTTCAGAAATACTGTTTTCTAAACGTCACAGAAATATGAAATTTCATGGATGTTGGCGGTAAACAGTGTTTTCAGCCTTGGAATCGATAAACATAATTTCCAATCCACTGCCACCTGTGCTAAGGAAAAGTTAAAATATAAATATGAATTGTTTTTAGTTTTGACTTTAAAATAAGCTTTGAGCGTCTGAGAAAATTAAGAAGTTTTTAATTCAAAATATTCGTTCAAAAACATATAAATATTAAACAAGGACTAATATTTTTATCGCTATTAAGGAAATAATCTTTCATCGAATGATATTAAAGATGTTGCGCTATTTTTGAATCCTATTAACAAACTGGATTTTAAACGCCTTTAAAATTAAACATATAAAACTTAAAATTAAACATATAATAATTATTTCAGGGTGTCTTGCATTTCTGTATTTCTTTTTATATAATAATTATAGCATAGCTACTTTCATGCTCAATAGAAATTGCGTACAGTTAAGGAAGGAAATATAAAGAAGAATACATTTGCTATAAAATTTATTTAGAGGAATATATGAATCAAATAAGATAAATCTTGTCTTATAAATAATGTATGATCAATGCAAGGAGAAAATAAAAAATGAGGCTCATAACAATAAACTTCTGTACTTTCATTCTTACCATTATTAGGAGAAACATATTGATTTAAATATGCAAATTGCAGCCGATGTATCTAGAATGGATCCCTTAAAGCTTCAGATGCTTCGCGTGACATGTGTAATTAGATACTATGACATACTATCATTAATTAGATGAACCATATTCGTTAAAATAATGGTTTGAAACTGCTGTTATATAATTATGAATATTTTAAGTAGTCACAGTATCTAATTCCATCACTATTAGTAAATATATCTAATAACTTTAAACTCTTTGATCAAAGGAAAATATAATTATGTGTTATAATACCTCCTCCCCCCATACACACATGCACACACATAGACAAAACTACCCATTTTCTTCTAAACGAGCAATATTATTGTTACGTTCGCATCAAACGTTTCCTTTCAGGAATGAGGTTTTATTTATTTTGTCCCTCTAATGTTATTGCAGGAGCAGTATATAAAGTATGTTGCTTCTATATAACACTCTGATTAAACTATCACAATGTTTCGTAACATAATATGCTTACTTTTGAGATTAAACAAAAAACAGCTTGCAAACATTTTCTAATAAAAATGTTATTTAATAAGATCTCAAAGAAAATATCTATTTTATTAGTAACAATGTTCATTTTATTTAAGTATACATAAGAAAATTATTTACATCAGCTTACAAAGGATACCCCTTACGAAGAATAACGTGCATTATTTTCCATTAATAGTTTTTCATACAGGCTGCCGAACTAAATTTCTCTTCAATGCATGGGTCGTAGACCTAATGATCGAATTTAAGAAATCAGTCAAATAAATGTGTGGGTGTACAAGAATTTTGGTTGCATGTTAACTTTCGGGCTGGTATTAGCATTAGAAAAGGCAAAAACCGCGAAAGTCTACCATGTAGTCTACCGAGCAAGCCTCGTTCATTTGAGTTCGAACCCAAAACTAACTACAAGCATTTAGTTGTCTTTAACCACTCGACCACTGTTGAAGCAAAAATATTCAAGTTTGACCAAAATTACTTGATATATGATTAAAGAAAATTTAAGGGAAACTCAATCAATATGGCTACCGAAAATTATTTAAATTTGTGAATGCAATTTTTTAAAGAGATGCTCTTTAAAACGAGAAATGATACATGTTTTAAATGTTTTAAATCCTCATCTACAGAAATGCTAATATTTAAAAAAATATTCGCCTAACTGAATTCAATTTTTATGACTCCCAAACGCAGCCTGAAATTTAATACATGCAGCCCGCACTGCGGAGAAAAGCGATTCTTATCAAGCATTATTCTTATCATTCTTATTCTTATTTGTGAAAGCTTTTAACAGCAGTTTTTGAACTACACAATAAGAACTACAGACTCTAACATTTTAGAAAATAATTTAGTAAGATACGTAGAAATTTACTAATTAGAAATTTCTTTATATGGATGTGTAAAAAATTGTTCGTATATTTAATAAATAATCTCACATCTTTAAAATTGTCATAATGTGAAAATATATATTATTAAATTAATTTCTTAAGCTTGAACTGTTAGTAATGTTAGTTAACAGATTAAATTAAAGCAACGTGATGGTTATGTATCTATGGTGAGAGATGTCTTCATAGAGGCCCTTTTAAAGAAAACTGGATTGTATTCTCTTTACACTTGCAGAAAACTACGCAGACACCATGCAGCCTGCCCCGCTTGCCTGGATTCGAATTCTGATTAAACTACCAGTATTCGGCGGTTTCTCCAAACGACCACTGGTGAGCCTACACACGGGAAAATCACGAAAATTTCTACGCAAAGTTAAAATTGGAGTCAGTAATTAAATCTGGAGTCCAGACACTATTTGCGAATCAAATAAACTGTGATAGAAGATTTTCATCTACAAAAATATGTTTACTGTCTACATTCTTCATTAACTTTGAATTAAAATGCCCCAAGTAAAATATGCCACTTCCCCAAGTAGTTTAAAAATTCATTAATATAAAAATCTGCAAAGTGCATATTAAATTTCTAAACAAAAAATAACCTTGGGTCTATCAACAGACTGTTGTAAGAGAAGAGGGATAGGAGACTCTGGAATTTTATCCTCTGGGGAGATCAAAAGGAGAATGTAGGTAAGGTGGATAACTATCATATACTTACTGAATCTAACTCAACTACAAATCGGAGTTGGGTTGCCTAAACTAAAGCCGGACGTTTCCTAATTTTACATTTGCATCCGAATATGTTGATTCTATGTAGCGTATGAACTTATATTAACTTCGGTAAATAAATCAGGTAATCATTTTAAGAGCATTTTCATATTAAAATAGAATGAAGTTAAAATTACAAAATGCAATCTGTTAAAAACTCGTACTGTATCTACAGAACTGAGCATAAATCTGGTTAAGAATATGTGAGTATTATTTCTGAAATTTACCACTAAACATATTAAAATTGTTATACTTTAAATTGTTATGACATCAACCAAAATTACCCGAGGAAAGCCGAAAAGTCCTTTTGCATTTTATTTCAAGGAATAAGACAAATAAGGTTCAACTGTCATTTAGTCATCCTGGTTTCCTGTTGTTTTTATGTAATAAAGGTTTCGTCTTGTTTTCATGCAACAAGAAAGTAAATTTTAACATTTATACTATAAGAAGGAGCAATTTGCGCGAGTTAAAGTTCTCTTTTGCAGCTGTTGGCTGTGACTGCTAGACAGTGGCGGAGAACTAAAACTGTTTAATACTAAGAATTTGATCCTCCTTCGAATCAATGAATATGCTGGCTGCATGTTAGTTTTCGTAGGTTTCCCCATGTGTAAGGGAAATACGGT
This sequence comes from Stegodyphus mimosarum, assembly GCA_000611955.2. Lineage (NCBI taxonomy): Eukaryota > Metazoa > Arthropoda > Arachnida > Araneae > Eresidae > Stegodyphus > Stegodyphus mimosarum. The sequence continues at coordinate 238,667 of KK112063.1, read as the reverse complement.
CTAATACTGTTAAAATATCCTCCGAAATCTTCCTTCTTTCCCTTAGGCTTAGTTCTCGCGTGCTTTGCTATGATCCAAACTAATCTAATTTTAAATATAGCCTTAACCAGTTAACTTAATATTTTGCTAGCTTTCCCCAAAAGAAAATCTCTATTTAAAATAAAATAAGTGAACTAACTAGTTGTTTCATTGTTATTTGAGATTTTTCTGTAATTTTTTAATGGAGAGAAGCTTCAACTATATAAAAAGCATCCAGTTTCTTAGAATATAAATTTTATTTCAATATATGCAAAGTATGAAGTAGAATGCAGCTCTATATTTAGAATTTATATTTCAACACATCACTGTTTTCTTTTTAAAGAGCCAAAGAACTTCGTCTAAGTCTAACTTAGTTAATTAAGTCAACTCACTCTAACTTAGTCAAAACTAAAATTAAATTAAATAATGCAAGTCTAATAATTCGGCGTTACTTTCACGGTTTTAATTCGTTTTCAGCACACAAAATAATAGTTTTTTTACAAGCTTTTGGTGAATTCAAACAGAGGAAGGAAAAAAGAATACATTATATTTATATAACAAGCTTTTTACAACCGTTTTTCGGGAGTCATATTTTACTTAAATGTACAGCTGAAAAGAATAAATGCTCATTCTGTAAACTAAACATGAGAACAGAAATAAAGGACTCATATAAATTAGGGAAATTTAGTTTAAAATTTTGAGAGGCATTGCTGATTAATTACATTAATTCGTATCACCATGAAAGGTGCGTCTCTTGCTACTGACTGCTTAGGTAATTGCATAATGATGCCATCGATTTCACGCGGCTATTTTTCAAAGTAATTAACCCTAGAGACAACTAGGAAACTAAATAATCATCTATTAACGTTGCACTTTCATGTTGTGTCCCCCTCCGCGTCATTACTGCAGGACGACAACGGAATCATAAAAGTATATACTCGGAACTCATAAAGTGAGGTACATTTGCGAACCAATGCATCCGGAGAGCAATGGGATCACTACAAACAGCTTTGTAGGGGTTTCGCATGCGGAAAGTGGATTATCAGCTATGATGACAACCTCTAGAATGGAAGAAAATTAATAGCATTTTAATTACTAATCCACTGCAATTTGTTTGGTTCCATTTAAGAAAATCATGGAAGCATATATTTGCATAAGGTCTTTTTGCAAGTATTTAACTTTTGCAGTCTCCATTTATGTAGTAATTTAAGAAAGTCATACAGTAACTGATTACAGAAACTCAGAATTTTATCCAGCGCAAATGTCTTAATGTTATACATCTCATTACATTGCACATTTTATTGGTGTTATGGTTATGCATTTCACTAAATTTAGTAATAATGACTCACTTGATGAAAATATAAATATCTGTTATAAACGCTCATATAAAATATATCGTTTATGAATTATTATTACTAAGGTTTAGGGAAGTGAAGAGAATGATAATATTATAATCATTCATTACCAATATAAATATGCAGAAACAAAGTTAATATTTGATGAATCTACACTGCAAATTATTATTTACTTTTTTTTATTTACTATACTGTACTTGTAACTTTCACCTACATCTGGTTTCCGAGATTTATACGTAACTGCGTAAAGCCTCAGTACATAAGAACAATTCCACAAAATGTTTATTAGGAGACAAGTTTTAATTTCCAGGTAGATGTAATAAATAAAGCGTTGAAAGAATATATTTGAAATTAAGACTTTTCCGTTTAAATCTCCATCCCTCAGGGATTTGACCCTATAATTTTAAAGCTCCACCAAATTCCATAAATAAGTGGCATTACTAGTAAGCTCCCCAATTTACTAGCGAATCAAATAAGCGAACGCGTAAAACTTTCTGTGGTACTAATTATATGAGAAGGACAATAAGAGAGTTAAAATGTGGAGAATAAGCCCAACACTAGATCTGGACATATATTTTTTGACTTGGCGATAAGATTAAATGAAATTAAGTAATAAATAAATAATATTAAGATAAAGATTAAACGAAGGTGAATCAACTAAACTGCTGGCCACCCAAATTGCAACACCAAGAAAGACAAATATGTAGACAAGTATCAAATGATTAAATTTATAGACCTCTGCAAAGTGTGGTTCCTTCTACAATCAGTAGCCAGAGTAGCCGCTATTGTTGGAGATTACCGCTGCACACGCCTCGGCATTGATTCAAAGAGACTTTGGACGAGTTCTTGGGCTACAGCACACCAAGCAGGTTCCACACGTTGCCAAAGTTGATCTGGTGTGGCAGCTTGGGATGTAATCTGGGTCAATCGTTCAGCAACCATGGACCACATTTTTTCTATCGGCGAAAGATCCGGACAGCGAGCCGGCCAGGGAAGCAGTGTAATCTGGCGATTGACGAAGAACCCTTGGACAATGCGTGCCACGTGGGGTCGCGCATTACCCTGTTGAAATAGGACTGTGGATAAGCCCTGAAGGTAAGGAAGGACAACTGGCTTCAACACCTCGGAGATGTAGCGCTGGCTGTTTAAAGTACCGGCAATGCGTACTAGAGGAGTGCGAGACTGATATCCATCCAATACCGCCCTATACAATAATACACGGTGCAGGACCAGTGTGGCGGTGCATAGCGCAGCTGTCCAGCATCCTCTCTCCACGGTGTCTCCAGACTCGAATCCGACCATCGTGATGTTGCGGACAGAAGCGTGACTCGTCAGTAAAGACAATTTCATTCCATTCTTCCGTCCACATCCTTCTTTCATCGCACCATTGGCGGCGGAGACGTCTGTGGTTTTGCGTCAAGGGCAGACGAAGTAATGGACGTCTTGCGGACAGACCACTCTGCTGTAAGCGGCGTCGAATGGTACGCGCAGGCACTGGGTGATGCGTTACAGACTGAATGTGCTGTGCTATGGTTCGTAATGTGACTGAGCGATCCGTCACTGCCATGCGCACAATGTTTCTGTCATCACGTGAAGTGGTGCACTGAGGTGGATCCTGCATCGTATGCTCCTGCATCCAACGGTCACATATCCGCATTACAGTTGTTTGGTTTCGTCCAACGCGACTACCCATTTCCCTGAAAGATAATCCGCACTCTTGGTAGGCCACTATCCTTCTTCTGTCGAACACGGATACTTAATCAAACGATGATCGCTATTTACTACCAGGCATAATTGATCGTTTTTTTTTTTTTGAAAAAAACCACAAGAAAACCACAATTGCCGAACTTGAAATTGTGGAACACTCCAAGCCGTGAAAGCGCTTTGAAGTGGCGCCACAGGCGTGCGTGATGTGCGTCTACGCTGAAATTCTAATCATTTGCATATCTTATTTCCGCTAATGTATGTTGTAAATTTCATGTTATTTGCGTGCTTCCTTCAGAGTGTTACATTTACGATGGCCATTACTGCTTTATTTTACAACATAACTCAACTTTGTGCAAGACTGAGCAGCTAAGATAACGAAATAAATGAACTGAAGAAATTAACCAAAAATTTCAATTGTACACAAAGTTTTGGGTAAAAACTTTGTTAAAAATAAATAAACGTTGATCAGCTTAATGCTTGAACTCAACACACATTTCTTTTTTCTCTTCACTTTTTCTAATTTGTACCCTTGACTTCTTCTTTCTCCAACATTCTTCTAACACGAATTTCGATCTATCGGGACCTAGCAGAATTTTTTGTGTGTAACTAATTAAAAATGATTCATCTATGCTGAGGTTATAAGGTATTTTTCCCACCTTCTTCGCATGCCTTCGTGGTGTAATGGTCAGAACGCTTGACGCGTATTCGAGAGGTCCGTGGTTCGAGTTTTGGCGACGGCATTGCTCATTTGTCATTTCGCCTGCTTCCAAAAAATCCTAATAATTCTTAAGTGGAGCCCGATCTAAAAATGGTGGTGGATGATGATTCTTCACCGCCAGGATTTGGCGACTGGGGCTCTGTGGTAGTTGCCATCTCTGCGCTGGAGACACTCGTATTTTGGTTAAATCTTGTTCTGGAATAGCTGTTAAAGGCGTCCCTATAATAAAGTGTCCAGGAGTCAGAGCTGTCAAATGATTGAGATCACCGGGCACCGACGTTATTGGCCTCGAATTTAAACATGCTTTAATTTGTGCATTTAGAGTTAAGAACTCTTCGTAAGTCAAAATTTGAATTCCAACACATTTCTTTAGATGCAGCTTCATGGATCTAACAGCTGGCTCTCATATACCACCATGATGTGGAGCAGTGGCGAGTTGAATATCCACCTTTTGTTTTCATTTGATAACTGTCTTTTAAATTCTGAGTTTGATTGGATACAAGAAATTGCTTCTTTGAGGACTTTATTTGAACCTGTGGGGTTCCATCCTTTGAATTTACAGTTCAATGTGAGGAACCTTGTACACCGATAAGCGAATAATTGCTTGAGTGTGTGAACAGAGCCGTAAGACTCAAAAAGGGTTAATTACCCTTTATTTCTCAAAATAAGGGTTAACACAGTCGGCTCCTATCTCACAGCGTTCAACAAAGCCTCCACTTGGGCTTGAACGCAAATTAATGAAAATTAAAACTTAAATAATGCCTAACTAAAAAATATAGCCGAAGCTATCAGGATTCTAAGTAGTTGGGCCCTAAATCTCAATCAAGTAGGCGAAGCTATTAAGGGCCTGAAGTACGGCCGAGCGTAGTAATAGCTTAGAGAGAGACATAGCCCAAAGGCAAACGCGCACTAGTCAGAAACTCCCGCTCTCTAACGAAGTCAGTAAAGTATCGTCTTAAATACTACTCTAACGCATTTGCATTAAACACGTTTCTCAAAATACATTATGATAGGAAATTGTAAGCTAGAAGAGATAGAAAAGGTGCATAAACTTAAAATAACTGTTATAAAATTAGTTCCGCAGTCACTTCTTATTTTTTGAGGTTTTCCTCTCCTCGAAGCAAATGTTTTTAAAGTAGCAAAGAATGCTTCACTTAATAAGTCGCTGACAATCTCTAAATGGATAGCCTTTGTAGCTAAACAAACGAGAATACACACATAACATTTTACTAGATCCTATACCTCTTCCTCTTTTCATTTTCACAGCAAACACGTCGCATAATCGATGTCAACCTTTGCAAAAGGTTCTACTTGGAATCACTCTTCTTGCAGGTAAGTCTCCCATTAATTGAGTAGATGTTGCTACTCGCACTGTGCAACATTTTACGCATTTCCAGATGCAATATTTTATTTCTTTCTTTGCACTTACTATCCCGTATTTCTGTCTTATTGCGGTCAACAATAAGTGAAGTCCTCCATGTAAGTGTTATACGTGATAATGTTGCATTAATAATTTAGAAAAGTGATTATTATTTGGCAATATAATGGGATGTTTGCTTTGTCTGGTAATTTCTGCATTTCTTAACCTACCTCTTAAAATTTCGTTCTCATCTAGAAATGGATTAAGTGAAATGATTTTACTTTTAGTTTTAATCGGTTGTCCTGTCTTTAAAGCCTTGATTTATTCTGCAAATTCGTTGAGCTGAACATTTTTATAATAAATTCTGTAGCTTTCCTTAATTCATAGGCGGTAAGTACACCAGATTTCCTATGACGAGTCTGTATACAGTTGTTCACGAAGCGCAGAACGTATGCCATTATTCCTAGAACTTTGTTTAAATTTCCGTGCAGTTCAAGGTTTAGTAACGGTTCTGTAGATTCCACAAGTGTTTTCAAAGTAATACATTTTCGTTCTTCACTAACGTTTTGCCAGTTAGCTTCGGTATGCATTTCGGTTATGTGACATCGAATATCTACCTCTGAAAGCCAAGACGGCCCAGTAACCAAACACTGTCATTAATTAGAGTTTCAGCATTCATTCCCCTCGTGACTTTATCAGCCGGGTTGTCTTTCCCGCTGCAAAAGTACCAATTGTTTAAATTACTCTTCTCCTTGAGCTCTACCACACGACTTCAAACAAAGTGTTTCCACTCATTGGCAGGTTCTTTGATCCAGAGAATGCAAATTTGAGAATCAGTCCAGTAAAATATATTTCCCTCATTCAACTGCGGAAATATCGATTGCAGATACGAACTTAACCTTGCAGAAATTAATGTTCCCAAAAAATCAAGCCTAGGAAGTGTTACCTTTCTTAATGGAGCTAATCGGGATTTTTCGCATTATGAAACTCGTTTTACAGTTATCTTTCTTCTCAAATCTAAAATGTGCTACAGCGCCATAACACTTGGGGCTGGCATCAGAAAATATATGAACTTCCAACACATATCATTAAAATATTGCCTGGAAATTTCGAAAAACTTAATTTTTTCAACTTCTTTTAACCATTCCTGAAATATGAATTCTGTATCAAGAGGGACACTCTCATCCCATTGAATACCTTTTTCCCGCATAGTTTGCATTAGAACTGTAAACTGATTCACGATCCCTAAGGAGCATACCACTTAAAATAACTAAAAGCATGATTTTGCTGCTAAAATGATGCGTTTAGTTATTTTAAGATTTTGTAACTTCTCAAACTGAGAGACATCTATTTTCAAATTATCACTGACATTGTCAAAGATAAGACCTAAAACTTTCAACGGTATCAAAGAATCTTCAGATGTCTCACGACAGTCAACTTCATTAAATTTCCATAGTTCACTCAACTCAGGTGAGTTTGAAACCCATCTACGGAAATTCATGCTGGCCTCTCTAAGAATGAAGATCATGTCTTTACGTAAATGTAAGGTCTTTGCTACATTAACTGTCCCAGAAATTAAATCGTCCACTTAAAGCTCTTTTAACATACTGCACTCCTCTTCATAGGCGTCTTCATACTTTTTCAAATGCAATCTTATAGTAGGTATTAATAAATGAGGCGAGCACTTGACTTGCAAGTTGGGATTACTGTGATCGAGATTTGACCCTTCTAGATTTATCCATAAAAACTTTAAAAAATCCGTATCCTCTTTAGCTACGCCTACCTCTAAAAGTGCGCGCTGAATGTCGGTACAAAACGCGATTGAATGTACCCTGAATTTAATGATAGTAAGTCGGGATTTAAATTAGGTCCGCTTTCCAAACAATCATTAAGCGATAAACTTCCCTTACTTTTAGAAGCGTAAAAAACTATTCGAACGTTCGAAGAATCTTTCTGCTCGTGCACTACCGCATGATGAGGCATGTAATACCCAGTTTTCAAATTACCATTTAAATACTTATCTGCCCGTTCTACTGTACCATTTCTCAAATGTTCGTTTATTATCTAATTATATTTCAGATACAGCTCTTTATTTTTCTGAAACTTATTATTTAAACCTAGCAATTTCATAATTATTATTTAATCCTTCAACACCCTCTTTCCACAATAATCTACAATCTCATACCGTTTATTCTCATAAGTTGTATTTCGTCCAAATCCCTCTTCAAATCAGCTTCCTTGTTCTTCTCTTTCGTTCAAATTTCGTTCGAGAAATTTCATTATCCGAACTTATCCCAATTGCTTCTAATTCCGATAATTTTTTTAGTCTTTCGTGATCTAAGTCCTGATTTACACGGTTATATGATCAACAATTTGATCCTTCGCCCTTGTCTTGAATTACGAAACCAAAAGTGCTTTCTGTTGCCACTAATTTTGTACAGATCTTCACATTTCGTTCTCCTAAAATTTCTCATATATAATCCGAAGCTATCAATACTTGAATTTCATTACTCGTACTAATATCTGTTATTCGTTTCTCTTATCAAAAGCCATCTTTCGAATCCACCGACAGGAAATTTTTACTTGCCCTAGTGTTATAGAATTCTATTGCGTTAATTTTTATCCTTTTATTAGGATTGCTTACATTCTGCAAAACTATTTCTACGATATCATACTACAAGTGCTCTTGTGCATCTTTGCATCCAAATGTGAAAATAATAAGCGCTTCCTTCTTACTAATTTTTAACCCCAATGAATCAACCACTTCTCGCAAGGTGAATGGCTTTGTTGACCCTGAATCTACATTGAACGCAATAACCTTCTTTCCGTTCCTCCTTTACACCTACCTCACTGTCGCCTCACTGTGAGCGGAAGTTGGATATTTAATTTTGTTATTTTCATTACATAAGAAGAAAAGCTTCAGAGATTGCCGTTTGTTTTATCTGATCGGAGGAATCCCCCTTTAAATCTTTCGATGCGGCGTCACATATTAATGAATAATGTAAACTCTGGGCATTGCACAGTCTGCAATTTTCATCTCTAAGAGCACAGAAACGTCTTGGATGCCCTTTTGAAAAGCAAATAAAACGTGAACCTCGATCCATTAATGCCTTTCGATGAGCCTTTACATCAAGTTGGCAATCCTGTTTCATGTGACAGGAAGATAAACAAAAATGCAGACATTTTGCTTCTCCTTCTTTGGGGGGCTAGAGAACTTTCGGTTTTTATTAAAACGCGATTTGTGCCAGTATTTACAGGGAGTTTAGCTTTGAATAATTAAAACTGATGGGCCTTGCTTATTCGTACAGTAATAATTTCTTCTAGAATGCCTATGAGATTTATTTTGATAACCTTGATGGGAATTTCTGTTTCGTAATGATGGCTCATTTACACCAAAATATTTAGAACGCGCTAACATCATTGATGCTTCCCGCAGGAGCTTCAGTTTTCAAGAACGTCAGTAGTTCATTAACATCGAAATTTTGTTCATCACTTCTTTTTCTAGTGAATTCTAAAGTTAAATTTTCGGGTATTAACTTTAACAAAATAGGGAGCAATAAATGTCCATAAGAACCGCTAGTGACATTTAAAGAATTTAAATTTCTTATTTGTTTCTCTATATCGTCATAAAAGTGCCTCAAAGCAGCCGTATTTTCGGAAAGTTTTACAGGTTCTAAACAATTTATTCATATGCGCATTAATTAGCAGATCATCTCTGCCGAAGCGGTTATTTTAGTATACCAATAGCCACCGTATAGTTTTCACTTGTAAGTGATAATCCACTGATAGCATTTAAAACTAAACCTCCCGAAAGCGGTTTTAAATAACAAAACTTGTCAACCGAGCTGAGACTTTCAATTTGGTGTATGGAATTACGAAACTGATTCCAATTTCACTTCAGAAGTTTTCAACTTCGCAGATAGGTTTTCCTCCCTAGAATTTTTATATTCAACCTTAAATGCGTTTTTCCTCATTTTTTCCTGAATTTTACATTTAAAACTTATAATTCTTTCTTGATATTCCTGTGCAGAAACTACTTCCGTTTCTAACTCCTGTTCCGTAACTATGAGTTTTTCAATTTCAGAATTATATTGTTTTAACAACTGCGATTTTTCAAGTAGCATTTCGAGCAATTCTTTTAATTTTTCATTCGCGGATTCACCCTCTTCTAGGAATGCAGATTCTATTTTACTGATCAATTTAGCAGTTAAGCTGCGCGTCACCGTACGCAACTTCTTTACCTTATCTATTGCCTCCATTTTACCATTAAATTCTATCAGTTACAATAATCAAGTAATAACTTCCTTTTTTTTTAATTCAACAATTCTATTCACAACTGGAAAAATGAAAAAGGCCTACCTCGAATTCCTTCGCATTTCAAATCCGAGATTTTCAGTTAAGAACTAACTAATTTTCTTAGGCCATTCTTCACAATGACCTCCGGATCACCAGGAAAAATTACGTATCCAACTGATTATATTGTTGCGTGTTCCTTGATTAATTTCACCAAGCTAATTTTACTGTACATTTTTTTACAAGCCTTATGCCACCTGGTATATTTACAACCTTATGCCCCTTGGCATGTACATCATACACCATACTATATTTCTGCCACCTGGCAGATACATTATATCATTAGCGGTAATACGCTCGACATCTTGGCGTGTCCGCTCTCTTAACGTTCTATAACGCAACTAAATCTTTGTGCGGTGCACCATCTGGGCACAAATCACCGCAATCCCTGAGGAGGCCAAAACAGGCCCCTAATCCCTTTAAAAGAGGGAGTATATAAGGTATTTCTCCCACCTTCTTCGCATGCCTTCGTGGTGTAGTGGTCAACACGCTTGACGCGTATTCGAGTTGTCCGTGGTTCGAGTCCAGGGGAGAGCATTGCTCATTTTTCATTTCACCTGCTTCCAAAAAAATCCTAATGTGTCTACAAGGTTTACTCCCATAACCCTCGGAGAATTAAAGATATTTTAAAATTGACATTAAAAGTTAAATATTGAAAATTTCACTCACTGTGGCGTACGGAAACGAACTTGCCTGGAACCGGAAATGTTTAATATAATGTTCACACCCTTAAATATATATAAATGCTCCTCCGCTTATATTGCACTAAGCGACAATCAAATGATTTAAAATGGCATTAAAAACAGTATAGGCGATCTAAATTTCTTCACATTTTCAAAAGAAAGAGATATTATGAGTGTATTCACAAGCTATGTTACGTTACGATTTTGCTTACCAGTGTCTGGAGACAAGAAACGCTAACATTTGGCTCTGTGAATTAGCATGCATGAGTCTCGAAATTTTCTTGCATTTTCCTAAGTGCAACGCTCAGAAAATACTTCAGGAAGGCATAAATTATCTTATATATGCTGCAGACTTTTCTACTTTGCCTCAACGAACACTCCGTACATAACTGAATGCGGGAACGGTTTTTATGGGAAACCATCCAAGAAGGCATATCTCATCTAAGACAAATAACCTTTATGTGTTTTCTGCAGGCAAAGCATTTAAATCCATACTATGCATTTTGATGCTTATAAATGAAAGAAAATGCCAGTTTCATTTCATTATTTGCATTTCTTCTAAATTCTGAATATGGCAAAGTATAAAGCAAAACTGCTGAATCCTTTTCATGTTTTGTATGATCTTTTAAAGTGATATTTTATTAGTTTATTTTCCTCAATTCTGTGTTTTTGCCATAAAAATGCTGTTTCAATAAATGAGAGAAAGAATGCTTTCTTGAAATTAGTCATTACTATATATTATTCTTAATTGGAAGGCGAAATTTTTCTCTTTTTGTCTTGCATATTTTTCAGTTACTATTATATTAGTTTATGAGAAATATAAAATATGAAACTCGAAATTTTTCTTCTTTACGCAAAGAATTCACTTTATTAAATTTAGGTCAGATCATATGCGCCTTTATAATTCATAAAAAGTTTCTAGCTTTTTCTTGCAATTAGTCTATCATTCTAGTTAGTCGGTATCCTTTAAATTATAATTTTCATTTACATGTAAGAGGCAAGACTGCTTGCTGTAGAAATCGTTCTTAGAATAGAGTTGAAGGGTTTTGGGTACTAAATATTCGAGTAATCTGAAATTCTTATTTTTAAAAATTTTTAATAAATAATGGTTCAATCTGCTGAAATTATCTGTTAATCCAATGAGAGGAAAAATTATGTTTCTAAAATAATTGCGTCATAGAAATATTAAACAACAAAATTAATTTATGCAGACTATCATATGTTTCGGAGAGGGAATGTACATACGGGGAGATTAGGAAGTGGCATGAGATCCAGTCCACCAAATTTAAGTAGTAACGAGTCATCGTCTACAACATTTTTAGTTCATGCGCTAGTGTAAAAAGAAACATTTTTGTGAAACAAATAACCTGTAAATTAAACACAGCCCTAGCTGAAATTTGGACAATTTGGATTTCCAAATTTGATAGCTATTTACATCACAAGAGCTCGCATTTCTTACAGATTCAGGCGTCTAAAATTGGTACTTAATTTAAAAATTGAAACAAAATAATAACTATTAGAAAGTGATATGCATATTCAAGAAAATATTATAGTGACGAAATTTAAAAGAAAGTAAAAAGAATCAGAAGGGGGAAGCGAACGTAAGTTTATAGTTAAAAATGTTAAATAAATACTGGAATATACCAATATATAAAGCAGAAAATTAAACACGGAATTAAATACACCACATTCTAAACGTTTAACCCGGCAAAAAATACAAAATTAAGTTGCGTTCCACATTAAAGTCATTAATTCATCTATATGAATAAGCATCTGATTCATCAAGCAATTATTTTAATTCATTATGCTTTAACTGAAAGCCCTTAAAATACCATTATTTATTTGCGTAATACATAAGTCTTTTTACATATTGAAACCTTCATTTACGAATGTTTTCGGAGAAAATTTATTTGAACCATAATAGGAAAAATTGTTAAGAATGCAAATCCTTCAGTACGGGAAAGAAAATAGAACATTCTCTTACTTCAGTCGAAATGAAATTAAATCTAACATATTTTGCTTCCCAGAATGCAATGTTTAATGTTGAAATACTCTTCTTAGTTTAAAAATAAAGTGTGGAGCTTCAAAAAATTCATATTTAACTTCTTTTTTATTATTTTATTAAAAAAATTTCGAAGTTTTAATTTTTTGAAAGTTTGAAATTGAAACTCTTATTTCTAGCTATGTATAGCTTTTGCTTAAACATTAATTAAAAGCAGAAAAAGGAAATTACTTTCTTTAAATGAGAAATGAAATCCTTTGGAAGTCATTGAATTGCAATTACGTTAGTTTAAAGAGTACCTCTATTATGCTATTTTTCTAAAATGTAGTTCTTTCCGAATTCCACTGCTCTTTCTTATATCATAAAACTTCGTACAATTTACAAATATTTTTAGGAATTTAGAGAATACCTCATGTATTTAAATTAATGTAATATTTATTTCAATAATGCTTAAATTATTAAAAGACTGAAATTTTAAATTTTATTTCCTAAAAAATTAAATAAGAACTTTTATTTGCTATATTTTATAAGGTATTTCTCCCGCCTTCTTCGTATGCTTTCGTGGTGTAGTAGTCAGCACGCTCGAAGCGTATTCGAGAGGTCCATGGTTCGAGTCCCGGCGAGGGCATTGCTCATTTTTCACTTCTCCTGCTCCAAAAAAATCCTAATGACTCTACAAGTGGCGTCCGAACAAAAAAAAGTGATGGATAATGGTTCTCCACCACCGGGATGTTTCGACTGAGTCCCCAAATCCCCAGTCACCCTTTAAAAAGGGGAGTATATAAGGTATTTCTCCCGCTCCCGCCTCCTTCATAGTGTAGTGGTCAGCACGCTCGACGCGTATTCGAGAGTTCCGTGATTCGAGTCCCGGCGAGGGCATTGCTCATTTTTCACTTCTCCTGTTCCAAAAAAAAATCCTAATGCCTCTAGAATTTAATTTAAAATTACATTTTTGAAGCTGAATACAAACAGAGTGAATGACTTAAATATTTGCCTGCAATCGAGACGTAAGAATTAAATGAAAATCCTTCATATTCTCTTTGGGTGTAACGGTTAGCATACACATGTGGTAACCTTCAGACCTGGTTCCGATTCCAGGCGAGAGTGCAGTGACGTTTTCGAAAAAAAAAGTCTCGCTTCAAACAATCCTAATGTATATTTGCTAGTCAGGTCACTGCCTTCAAATCCTATCTTAACAGAATTTTCATGTGCAGCTGATTAAAATAATACAAGAGGAACACGCACTTACGTACAACTACCTTAGTGAAAGCTGTTAAATTTTCAGAGCGCTCTAAACTTTGGACCAAGCCCCTAGTTACCCTTCAGTTTTTAAGAAGCAACGTCGCCATTTTCGTACGCGTTCTCTTCGCTGCATTCTAAATTCAAACAATTTTTATAAATAAATATTGACATATATATATTTTTCTTAAATTCAATTTTAAATTCTGTAAGTTTTGGATTTGTCTGTAGTAAACGTTCTGCAGAAGTGTAGTATTTTGTTGAAAAACCAATAATAAGAACAATTGTTTTGAATTTATTTCGAAGTGATTGGCTACAGAAATCCCAAAAGAATAAAAGAAAGAATATCGCATGCAAATAGGTGTATTCATTAATTTTTGGATTAAGTAAACAATAAATATAATAATAATGTATCACAATATTGCGTAATGAATATTGTTTTGCAATTATAAGTCATCACCGTTTTCCTTCTACAAAATATCGTGAAACTATATTAAGGTGTTTGTTTGTGCGCTAAAATGTAAGTACAGAGCAACATTGTGTATTACTTAATGAATAGGCTTAAATTAAGTGCTTAAGTTAAAGTTCCTCTTGTGTGTCATTTCGGCGTGGAAATTCTGTCTATTGTTTTCTTTAGAATTTCTTTACTAAAATAAAATTCCTTGAACAATTTGTTGAAGTTCTCACATATTTGACTTTTACCTGTGGAGATACTCATTCTTTGCAACTAAACTATGAGAAAATATTTTTTTAGCATTTTGCAACGTATATTAAGATAAAAAAAATTACCTAGGCTATAACTATTTTTCAAAATAACATGAATTATTTGTTTTTATAAATGTTTCAAATAAGGTTTTTCTTTAATAAAAGTTTTACCTATCTTAAAATACCAAAACTTTAAATCAGAAAATTTAAAAGAATGGAAATATTTTTTTAATTAAATGGTGCAAATATCATGGTCATATTTATTATACCGGGATTGCAACTTAAAGGATAACAATACTTCTTATGAAGATACCTCCAATTATATTTTGATTAATTTATATATGAATAATGAATTAAACAAAAAGAGAATTTTACGGTTATAATATATATTTATTATTATAAGTATTCCTGCCATAGCTGTTATTTAATTCTTTTATGTTTCGTATGCTGAAAGACGCATAGAGAATCGAATGATTTTACCCCCCAAAACGTAAAACTTCCACGGAAAATGGAAATTGTTTGAAAACGATATCAAAAAGCTGGAAATTATCGAATGTAACTATTATTATTCCGTATATACAAAACGGAATTAAAATATCTGATTTATGTGCAGATGATTTGCATTTAAAATTATCAAACAGTACATATGGAAATCTAATATTTACTTAAACCTTAAGCAAAACTCTAAATATGACAATGGATGCGATTCCTTCATATCAATGTACATATCAACAATAAATAAACGAGATCGCTTTCTTCCATTTAACCAAAATCAGATTTTTTGAGCAACTCAAATGCTTCACAATACCGAAAATCAAGGAACGAAAACTTTATTAACTTCCATGGATAAACTGACGTTTAATAGTGGCAGTCTATAGACAGTTGCCACGACGGGATAAAAAATATTATGCTCAAATTTATTTTGCAAATTCCATTGCTCTGCCGTAGATATATGAATCTTTAACTTGACGTATAATTATTTACTCAAAAACAGTTTTGAAAAATGTGAACTTAATTTTTATAGATAAAACTATAAAAAATTAAATGAGAAAGTAAAGTGATTGTTTAAAACAGTGCTATGTTTTCGAAATTTGACAGAAACCCGATAAAACTGGTATTCAGACGAAATGATATCCGTTTTACTTGTGCGAGTGTTCAGGTTACGAATGCGAGTGATTCAAAATTGCTTTAGATTAAAATGTTAAATATTCTACTGTAGTGCGAAATATTTTCAGCACATTACACCGGCTTTAAATTAAGTTAGAGCTTTCGAAAATCCCAGAATCCGTTCTAAATTAATCTTGATCCTGCAGAAAACACAGATTCTTAAGAAAATGATAATGTTGGTTGGAAATATAACTAATTAAGCAAATAATTTCGTTGTCAGAAACAAAATACAGCATTGGACTTCAGTTAGATGTTCTCATATTTTATGTTGTAATGTCTGAATTCTTATACAGTGATGATGACAGTAGAAGAGCAAAATTTGTAATTTTTAGCTTTGCTTATCTTTACCTTTGATTTTGATTTTACGCGTTTTACAAAATTTAGTGTTATAAATTAAGCTACGTAGGAGGTAAAATGACAAATTACATTTATTTCTAAGCGATTAACATTTATTTATATATTGCTGTGCGGAAAGGGAAAAGCATACAAATGCTAAGCAATCATATCTAAAAAGAAGGAGAATCTGCACTCAAATGTACATTAGCGGCAGAATATTTTTCATTTTATTACGTTCATAAAATTATGATAAAAGGAAAGTGCAATGCACACACGAAATATTTAATGAATTCCATAGAATATGCGATAACAGTACATTGTTTTGGAAGAAATATACCTATCGCAGTACAAAATTTTCCAGAACAAAATATACAGCTTTTATCTTCAAATTGAGTTTTTCTTTTATCCGACGACATCGAATGATGGCCTAAAGACAAAAAAAAATGGAAGATAAAAGTGGATTTGCTTCACGTACCTTCTGGGATAACGTTTGCATTTTATGCCCAAACATCGTGGTTCTGTTTTCAACTGCATGAGGAAAGTAGAACACTGAAAAAAGACATGTGAGTGCTGACAATAGACTAGTTATTTGCTTCTCGGAAAATTGAAGGCGACGATGTGTATAGAAATTTATTGAAATTGAAAAAAAAAATAATAATGCAAGATATATTTCCTACTTTCTGTTGTTTCGGGTCTCAAACAAAAACAAAGTACTCTTTGGATTTAAGGAAGTATTTGGTTTTCAAGTTTATATTATAAAGGTTTAGGAAAGATGCTAAAGATAAAATGTTTAAGGAACTAAAAATTCACGCTTAGGCGGCGCAAACTGTTGTTGTATACTGAGGTATATAATACATCGTGTTAATTTTTTTATTACGTCAGATAATGAAACAAATTTAATATATAATTTACGCTAGGTTTATTAAAATGTCACAAGTGTCAGCCATGTTACAAACTCCTCAAGTACTACTTCAGTTTTAAAGGTAAATTAAGAATCGTATACTATGTTAAATGGCAATAATTTTGAGAACGGGTTATTTTTTATGCTATGTGGAATATAAATGACCGTGAGAACTATGGAATTGATCCACGCAGCCACGTTTTAGGGATTCCATGCCATGTGGAATAAAAATGTTATGCTATGAAAAATAGCTTGACGGCTTAAAGCAACGTAATCATCAAGTAATGCAACAAATCTTGAAAAATTCCAATAATAAGCTATAAACCTTTTCTGATGACAATAAATACAGAAACCTATACATAAAAGCAGGGCATTCTCACATCGCCACTTAAAGAAAATAACGTCTTCATAATGTAAACAATATTCATTACCAAATATACTTAATGTGTCTTTATATTTGTCTTAACATTTTTACCTTGAAATAACTATGACTATTTTCCTCCGTTTACCTGTAGAGACTATTGGGTTTCTAAGAGCTATAAACATGAATAATCAACTATGCTTTTGCCAAGATTCAAGAAACAATCTTCTACTTGCAGACTGCGTATGTTAATATTGTACCATACGGCCACATATTGGAGGAAAACCACAATTATTTATACATGAATAAATTAATATATATAATAAATCAATGAATCAATGTTTTCATTTTCTGTGAGAAGCAGTGTCAGGAATAGCGTTACTTCTAGTTGATTTTGCAAACATAACCGGAGTCCTGAGTCAGAACAGGGAGCTTACTCAAAGCTATGTTCGTTCGTATGTAGAAAATAAAACAAAGATAAGGAGGGTTAAATTTACCCTTTATTTTCACAGAGTACAAGCGTTCCCGCACTTCGGGATACAAAGACCAATACTTTTGGTCTAGAACGTAGAAAATAAGAAAATAAACTGACTTAACCCATATTTCCTCATCGTCCTAAAAATAGGACAGCACACATAATGGTCTTTGTATGAAATCTTTGAAATAATTTAATTCAAATTAAAGATGATTTATTATTTAAGACTCATTTAACTATATATTTGTCTTTACCAAAAGTTAGAATTAATTTAGATATTTTTTATAATTTTTTTAAAATGAGGATTTTTGCAGATTTTTGTGCTTATGTTTTCAATGTACAAATTTTTTAAAGTTTTGCGCTCAAAGAAAAACATAGCTATAAATTTATTGAGGTAATATTCTATACTTTTTTAACATGAAAAAAACATTGTCAAAAAAATAAATTTTTTTGACAAACGTAAAGTTTCCTTGCATTTTTAACTGTCCTAAGGATAGGACGACAGTAAAATCCATTATTACATAATCCTCATTAATTTGCAATGGAGATAATCCTTTCTTTTTCTGTTGCATTCCAAACATTGCTATTCTACAACTAACCCAGTTACTTTAGTGCTATTCTACAACTAACCCAGTTGCTTTAGTGCTAGTCTACGACTAACCCAAGCACTTTAGTGCACGTCAATTGATAGACAAATATGTGAAATATGGGGAAGGAATAAATTTTTCAAAAACTGGCTCATGAAGTCAGTTTGTATTCTGTAATTCATCAAAGTAGACTGAATTTCTCTCGTTTTTACATGCTTGAATTTTGCATCTTCTTTTGAAAAATTATTTTGATGTTAGTACTATGTCGCATAAAGTTTTAACTGCGCAAGAAGCCTTGGCTTTTTTGTGAACTCCAGATTACAGTGATTTAGTGGACATAGACAATGAAATAGTGATTTTACCCTCGGATCCCGATGCACTGAGTAACATATAGGAGACTGATGATTTATCTATAAGAGAGATGAAAGAAATAATGTATAATGATGGAAGTTCTAAAGAGGATGCGGGCACTATTGAAATTTTAGGTTCAAATAGCAATGAAGAACATGATACAAATTCCCAAATGGGAAAAATGTGAACCCAAGTTCGAACGTATTCTGAAGCCTTTTCCTCATGAAACAGCAATTGTTGCTTCATGGAAGCTCAAAACTCTTCTATAGTGATGATAGTATGAGCCTGCTTGATTTTCAAAGATACATAACAGTTGCCTATCAACAAGTTAATGAAAATTTACTAAAGTTTCGAAATAAACATGTTATTGTAAAAAAAAAAGAAAACAGACAAAGAAGATGCCAGCTGAAGATTTGCGCAGCAAAACCAGCAAATTATCTGTAAAATATGAGACTTAAGAATATGCTTAAGATGTTTTCTCCCATTCCACCTACGTAAGAATGATTAGCAGTGGATTATACCATTGTCCTATTTATAGGAAATTTATCAAACTAATAAAAATTTGGTAATTTCTTTGGTTTTATATGTATACATGAACTTAGAGAAACACATATATAAGAATTTATAAAAATATATTGA
Source organism: Stegodyphus mimosarum (assembly GCA_000611955.2). Taxonomy (NCBI): domain Eukaryota; kingdom Metazoa; phylum Arthropoda; class Arachnida; order Araneae; family Eresidae; genus Stegodyphus; species Stegodyphus mimosarum. Next base: position 219,710 of record KK112063.1, on the reverse strand, counting down.
TTTCTTCAATGCTTGGTGTGACATGGGTTAACTAAATAAGAACTAAGATGCTTTACAGAGACTAGTAACTGAAAGATTGGCCCTTTAACGCTACGAATGTAATGAGCAGGATGCAAAGAGTACAGTACGTCTTCGAGTATCAGCGATAACTAAATTCTGGCCTTAAAGGTAGACAAGGAAAATCACACGCGTGGTAAAGGCTGCGAAAAGTGATTCTTTCACTACACATTTGGCTAAAAGGCATGTCTTAAATACTTCTAAAGTTTGCAACTCCATTTGCATACACTAAATATATTCGCGCTTATTCTTGCCGGAAATGGAAAATAAGAGGCAATAGTAAAGGTTTAAAATAAAGTAAAAGTTAGTAAAACTTAAAATCCATATAAATTTGAATAAATAATTAAATAATCTTATTCTAGCAGCAGGATCATCTATAAAGATGATAATATATTTGTGAGAGGAAATATCATCGTACAAAATCTGGAGATTCGCCTTCAGTACATTAACGGCTGTTAAATTTGGTATGCTGCGAAAAAACGCAATTCGCAGAACCATATTTATTTAATAAACATATTATAATGGAAGAATAAAATGATTAAAATTTAAGATAAGTTTCAGGATCAGATCATGCAGAAATCAGTACCTGGAGATCCGTTCAGCTGGGTATGGAGTCGAGCAGATTTTGGATGGTAGCTACAGTTTTTGTACTTTGATATGATTTCATTTTTATGTCGCAGTTCATCTATTGTAATGACTCGCGTAGGTTGTCTTGGCAATCTCTCAGCAAATTATTGATTATTTTACAGTTGGTAAGAGATTTGGAGAACGCAAGTGCTGAGACAATGCACGAGGAGGAAGGGGCACTCAGACCGCGCTTTGTTCGAGGCTGCCTTATACGTTTAATCGCCCAAAACCCTAGAGGCGATGCAAGGAGGCATAACCTCCCACTCAACCCAAGGGGATAATTTTTGTTTCACGAAAGTCTGGGTAATTGTACACAATGTCAGTGGTGGACGTTTACGCACCAATCTAAAAATCAAAGAAAGCTTGTTTGACATCGACCGTCCCCCAATGCTGACCAAAGGAAGCCAAATCCCCAAGGACAACCTCCGATATCAAAGCATGTAGCGTCCCCACGACCAAAGGGTAGACAAGACAGTACCATGTGGTCTCTGATGAGCCTGAACCTACCACGAACAAACGATGGTTATAGTCATTGTGAAGACTGTTAATGTTCCCCCAGAAGTCAATTCTGTCTAGATATTAACTTACCAGAGCGCCGGTATTGCTCTCCGTCGACCCCACCGAGAGGCAAGTCTGACAGGAGAGGGCACTCTCAGACCTAGCTCAGATGCCATACATGGTGAAAGCGCCCCAACCCATTGGGCTGTCTATGGGGACGCACCTCCCGGTGAACCCAGGGGGACGTGAACAATAGAGGAATGACGAGAAAAATGTGTAGTGGACAACTTTCGCTGCCACTATGGGAGCGAAACGATGAAAGTCATTCCCCATGTGCTGAGCCATACCCCCAAGGACAACCCTCGTAATCTGACCATGTAGCCGACACACAGCCAATGGCATGGACAAGACAGTACCAGTACGGTCGATGCCAAGCCTGAACCCATCCTCCGAATGAACGGAGGTTCTAGTTCTGTGAAAACTAATTATGTACTCCAGTTGTTAAGTACCTAGTGGTTGAGCACCCAGTGGCCAGTACTTCCCAGGAATTCTCCTGAGTCAACCTCCCGGGGGGACCCACGGAGAGACAGGAACCGAGCAATTTCATTTGTCAGGAAACGTACAACAGCATCGGCAACACGTAGCCTCTTACTATTCTGTTGAAATATAAGAGTGGCATGTTCGTAAAACGAAACTCACTCCTGTGACTGCTACTTCCCTGCTATTGGGCAGATGAATAAATGCATAAAATAATGCTCTTCGCGTCAGTTGGTTTGGCATGTAGTCAAGTTTGCGATGGTTGTTCCTCAAATCTTTCAAAGGCAGCATACCATGCAATGGTAATGCTTTAATTGCTTTCAAATCAAATAAGAAGTATGTACCTTCGAAGTAAGGAGAAATTTATGTGTTAATACATATTTATATTTTAGGCCTGACCATTTGAGTAAATAACCATTTAACGTAAATAATAGATATGTGTAATAAATATTGCAGTTACTTACGAAGTGAGACTTAAGTAAGTTACATATTCGGCTTACGTAAAATTCAAGTTACATAATTACTTAAACGTTTACGGAATGCATTATATTTACGATTTGCCATAAAATTGCGAAAAGAACTTTTTTCTAATACATCGCTTTGATTAGCATACCAGCACGCCAAATATATTGCATTTCATTCATATACATAACGTTTTACCGTTACCATTAGTGTTTTGACATCTCTGTCAGATATTTGAACAAGAACTTATTCGTTTGTTTCCCTAAAAATTTCTCCCAAAACCCATTGTTTCAGTAAATTTCTGCCCATTTTTCCGGTTTGCTTGGCGAATAGATTTTGTACAGTCTCAAAAATTTTTTCAGGTCTACCAATTTTATTTTAGGAGTGTTTAACCCTAAACAACAAATATAACTTTCTAATATAGTTTTCCATTTAATCACTGTGTTTAAACCTATATTTAAGTATCTATTGCACCGTCTAATGAAAGTTTTTTCTTTAGATTAGCAGAATATGATGGGCAAAACAGTAAAAGAAAGGATCCTGGAACCATAAAATCAAATACCGGAATGAAGATTTTTTTTCTCTGCACCTTCAACTACTCCGTTTTGACATAAATAATTTCATTTAATGGCCATTTTTTTTACTTTCATTCAGTACGCAAAATTCCATGCTCTTGGGGAAAAAAAAACACTGCTTCTGTTTTAGTTGATGGTGAGTTAAATATAATTGACATTTTAGGGCACAAAAGAACAAAGGCGAAAAGAGAATAAATAATACCACAATAAAATTACTCTTTATTTTTTCCCTGAATGCTGAAAATTTATTGATGATTCATTGACGAAACACAAAGGGTCAACACTTTAGGAGAAAATAAATAAAAATAATGCAATATCCTATGGTTTAAAGCGAGCATGAAACTTAATAAGAACCAAATTTGTATATATTATAAATTAAACAAAAAGTATTGCTTCTTTTGCACCTTCTAAGCTTCAAAGCTTTCTAGTTTGTTGTTGGTATGGCGAGTGCGTTTCGCTAGCATGCGGTGGCACGTCGGAGGCACCCAACGTATGGCTGAGGCAATAATCTAGTGGTGAATGCTTAGACGCTTAGAATACAGATGTGCGGACTAGAGGCGGAAGTGATATGTACTTAATTTGGAAAGTCCCGAGCTTTCAACTTTTGTTGTCTTCCGCTTTTCCATACAAGCATATAGTCACTGTGCTCCTATAATCAAAAGCGGCCCTCCACAGGCAATACGATGCTACACTTTTGATGTTTCACTTTGTGTCCTTCATGTCCTTGAACAGCGTAACACTCGAATGCGTATATCTATGAGATACACATTGAAATTTTTTTCTAACTGAAAGCGCAGCCGTAAAGTAGTGGTTCATACCTTCCTAGCCTGCGAGGAGTTAAACATCAATGTAGTGCTGACCTTGTGAAGTGAAGGTCATCATCTGTAGTGGCTGGTGTGTCTCTCAGACACGATGACAGCAAATTCGTAAGTATTTTTGATCTTCTATATTTTCGTTTTTAATTGTATTTCTTTGTTTTATTACAATTATTCAGCATTTAGATAATTTAATCCATTATTAATTTTACCGTTTTGCCAGAAATTATATTCTCTTAAAAAATACTGGCATATGTATCTCAGATGTGAAAGATTAGCAATTATGTGGGTTTTTTCGTAGACGTTCTTCGATTAGTTTCATTATTTATTAATTTCAAAAATTGCACTGAATATTACTTGTACTTAGCCATATTTTAGTAGAATACGCAATTACACTTATTTGTCGCCATTACAGATACAAAATGACATCACGGAAACAATTTTGGATTTAAATAATCCAGATGATATAGCAAGAATCCGCAATATTTTATTTGACGGCATAGATGATGATGAAGTTTAGAATTGTTAAGATTGAAAAGAAAAAGAATGTGTCATTGATACTTCAGAGGGAAATGAAGATCGAGAGGAAGACACAGAAACAGAGCAGAACAGCACGGATTTCTACCTTTGTCACTGAAAGCAGGCGAAAAATGTTATGGAGTCATTTACTTGGATAAGAACTTCTTACAGTCAACAAGAAAGAACTGCCAAGCAGAATTTAATAAAGCGGCTTCCACGTGTGATAGAAAAGGCTCAAAAGATTGCTGAAGTTTTAGATACTTGGAATGTCTCATTGACGATGGCATGATAGCTATGATTTTTAGATATACAAATCAACATATTGACAATATAAGCCCAAATTATTCACAGCCTACGTTTTCACACCATACTGATAGTACTGTAATATATGCCTGCGTAGGCCTTTTATACTTGGCAGGACATTACAAAGCTGGAAGAATCAATCTTGAAGATCTGTGGGATATAGATGGGTTTGGCATAGAAATCTTCCGTCTGACTATGTCCCTGTTTAGATTTAGATTCTTACTACAAATTCTGAGATTTGATGATAAGGAAAGTAGATTGCAAAGAAGAGCAGTTGACCATTTAGCACATATTTTTGATTTCTTCGAAAAGTTTGTAAACAACTGCAGAGATTGCTACTGTGTTGGATCTGATATCACAATCGATGAAAAAAGGCTAGAGGTCTTTAGACGCAGATGCAGATATTCAATACTTACCATCAAAACCGGAAAAATATGGAATAAAAATATTTACTGTTGTTGATTATAAAATGTTTTATACCTCCAATTTAGAAATTTATTATGGGAAACAACCGGAAGGGCCATTCCAATTTTGAAACAAAATCACAGACAAAGATTAGTTACTCCCATCGCTAACTCTGGACGCAATGTGACAGCTGATAATTGGTTCAGCGATGTGACACTTCTTCAAACTTTAACAGAAAAGCATCGCTTGTCTTATGTGGGAACACTGAAAAAGAACAAGTGACAGATTCCTAAAGAGATGAGAGAGGTCAAACACAGAGAAAATGTTTCCAGCATTTTTGCATTTCGAAAAGAAGGACGATGGAATCATATGTCACGAAAAATAAAAGTAAAAAGAAAAATTAACTTATCTCAAGTTTACACATGGATGATGGAATCAATGAAAGTACTGGTGACGAAAAAAAAGCCTTGGAGTAGATACTGTTGATAAAATGCGTTCAGCTTGCAGTGTAGCGAAGGGCACTAGAAGGTGGCCGATAGTTGTATTTTATTTAGTGTTAAATATAGCTGGAATCAATTCTCGAGTTATTTATATTGGAAGTGGATAATGAACCATTCAAACGTCGGTGGTTTTTTTCGAAGACTCGAAAAGATCTGATTGATAATCACTTAATTACGTGATCTTTAATGCCTTGTTTACCTCGGTCAATTTCTTGGAAACTTCGAGGAACTTCATCTCGAAATCAAGAACTTAGCATTTCTCATGTCACCTAACAGAGCACTGAAAGTGCAAAAAGTAAGCGTTGACAGTCCTGTTTGGTTGCGAAAACAACAAGACTGACAAAGTATTCCTGTAAGTCTTCTGGGCAGTATTTATTCCTGGTACATAGTGCTTTTATTTGTACTGATAGAAGGCATAGAATGTCAGAGAATGAAAAAGACTGTGAGTAGTTTGCTAGAGTTATTTTTTCTAAAGTGTTTATTATTTTAGCGTTCTTCTTAAAGAGTAAAACTAAACTGTAGTTATTTCTTTGCTTTTATAATGTGCTTAGTTATATTTTCTTTTCCGCTTGCTATTTTGTAAGCCTTCGGTACTAAAAATGTTAAAGAATGTTTCTTCTTTATCACCTTTGTCTAAGATACTAATTTAAAAATAGATATATTGCAAAGTTTATATGATGTATCTCACAGATACATCGAAGCAATGACGTAAGGTTTTTTAGGATAGTAAGTGAGTGTTAAGCGGCATCGTAAGCACTGATTCCCGTACTGTAACATGTAAGGAAGCCGAAGCAATGGTCGCAATGACAATCCGTGGGTTTAAAGACGTTGTCGCACCGTACGCGCGGAAGTTCCGTGTGGGAAGTTATGAAGGTAAATGAACTTACGGATCTGATCTGATTCAGATCAGAGGAATTAGTAAGAAGAAGAAGGAAATGTGCGAATACTTTGTGCCAATACAATATACCCAGTAATCTGATTCAGAGTACGTTATGCATATGACTCAGATATTGCTGAATTGTGACCTTTACGAGTACATTGTTCCATGTGGCTCTCCTGGACCCATTGACTGTAAATCCTCATAACAGTTATACGATTTAAACTTACGCGAGCTATAATTATGGCCATGATAATCTGCAGTACCGGAAGACTATGACACTCCAGCTATTGAATTTTAAACGTGCTGGTATGAGTTCATTCTTCTTACGCAAGACATTCCAGGACTTCTGAATTCCGAAACAATGAATGATAACGATTTCCGAACCAAACAACTACTTTTCCGTACTGATTCCAAGTGCCCTACACATGTTTATAATGCGTGTACGCCATAAAATTCATATCCTACTATGTTCTATCTTTCATGCAAATTACAGGTTTTCTGTACACATTCTTAATGGTGTAGCGATATTAATAATCAGCAAAGTGAAATATCTATTCTGCGCGTGCTTACCGCAAAAGTTTCCATTTTGTAAAGTAAGGTGTTTTATGAAGATTAACAGAAAAACAGCTTTGGTTATTAGAAGTCGAGAAACATGTATGATGGCTGAATAAGCATGTTTCTCGTGTTGCGTATGTTATTATTCTTTGGAAAAGTCACTAATCTGAATGTTTTACCTTTTACGCTTATTACTTCGTCCAATATAGTCTATTAGAATCTTAATTTTAAAGTAAAATGAACGTAACTAATTTTCACTTAGATATTAAATAACTTTGAATTGTGTTTATTTAACTTACTATAAATTTTACCTCGGTATTCTTAGCTGAGAGTAAAAAATAGACATTTTTAATTCAATGCAACATTTGTAATTAAGCTAAAATATTTTTTCTTTGTTACATAAATTATTTGCTAACGAATCTCTTATTTTCAGTTGCAGTGAAGAAAACTATGCTTTATGAACATGACTTCAATAGACAGCTTTTGTATTTTCTGCTATAAAATGTAATTTATGCTATATTTTTATTTCATTATTTGAGTAGCATTATGATGATTTCTATAAAGATTATAGTTATTTCATATGTTTTAGAAATTCGCTAAAATGATTATAATACCTTTATCCTATTTAACTCAGAAACGTCAGTCAAGGTTCTACAGTAAATGCGCCGGTTTTCTGCTTGTTTTATGTGGCAGACATCCTACAAATACATTACTATGATAGTTCAGTTATGGCATGCTATGCAGACGACCGTGCCCTGACAGTTAACTCTGCTAACATAAACCATGCAGTTTGGAAACAGCAGGAAAAAATCCGGTAATCGAAGAGTGGCGCAAAAATTTAAAAATCGCCATCAATGCTTAAAATTCCCAGCTGCTTGTTATTAAGAGAAAAAAAAGAAATGTTAAAATCAGCAAAAGCCTTATTTTGTTTAATGGGTGTATTCCGATCGTAAAACAAGGTCGCTACCTAGGTGTGATTCTCATTGATAAACTGACCTGGTCGCATGGCATAAAACACGTACGGGACAAGGTAGTTAAAATTATATGAAATGCCTCTACACATTAACTGAAAATCATTCAAAATTAGACCTCTTTAAAAAAGAGACTGATCTACATCTCCACGATACGTCCGATTATTATGTACGCCTCGTCAGCATGGGCCGCAGAAACTACAATTGGTGCAAAAATAGATTCCTCCGCATGATAACAAACGCACATTTTTATGTTAGGAACAACCTATTGTACGATGATCCAAAAATTCATCCTTTAGTTCCTGAACAGAATAAATAAGAAATTCTTTAACCCTGCCACCGATTATGAGCCCCTGAAATATTTTAATACATTTCATTATGAGATTCTCAGTGAGAATAATTATCTGGGACCCTATGCAGCATTTTATCTCAAACCCTCTCCAATCTATGCAGCCAAAATTTCCCAACTTAATGTATTTACATGATAATCACATTTGCAGCATTGCAGATTTATTTTAAATGGCTGCACTGAATCAAGCAGCATTTCTAAATGCCAATGAATGGTACGTGGCCAGTCCACGTGGCTTGCTACTTTGTCATTTTTTAAGTTGATGTGAAAAATTTTGCTAATATTGCACACTGCATTGTGCACATATGTATTTATTTTCCATTTATTCTGTATCTCACTGTGTTCTTACCTACTTACTTATTTGCGTTTTAATATTACAATTATTTCTACATGAAGACCTATTGGAGAGGGTTTTGGTTTTATCGCAGAGGGTTTTGTTGTCGCTCATTATGCGACCATCGAATTGTACTACCCCTTGACTTATATCTTTGCTACTCACGCGATAACTAGTCACACTCCCCCTGCACTTACAATGCTGTCTTCTATACCCATAGGCATACATTCCTCAGTCTAGGCATCAACTGATGACAACCGGAACACGTTGTGGGAAATTGCACAATAATCACGGCTTACACTTACACCTGGACCACGGTTCTACAAATGTCTTCTATTTCACTTCAACTTTGGATGAAAATGATAATACTGTTTACCTAAGAGATTTTTTATAGTTTAACGATACTTTTGCAGAAACGCATTATTTAATTTTTACAACTGCCTTCTTAAGATATTTTATATTGAATACATAAGTAGGTTAAAGGAAATGGTATTCTAAGTATTATCTAGAAAACGTGACGTTTAATGCTGATTTTTATTGCTGTTGTTTTTATAAAATATAAACAGTGTGAAGAAAGAAGCAAAACAATAAGAAGCAGTAGCTTTCTCGAGGTATTCCTTCAGCATGGTATTATTTCTTTCAGTTTAACACCTCCGCTTTTCATTCTATAAACAAATAAAATCAAAGTTTTCCTTAACCTTCGCGAAAACAAGTATTTATAATAACGCTAGTCCCTGTAAAATGCACCTGGGCTTGAAAACTAAAACTTACATTCTTGGTATTTGTTTTATTAGTATTTCATTTTAATAATCAAAATATATTACACAAACAACGAAGCTTGCCTGTCTACTTATATTAAATAAAAGGGGTATCTTTTGAATGCATTTAAAGCTGTTTCCTAATATTAGCTAAAAATTACTGCTTCAGTTGTGCTTGTAAATTTACTCGAAGAATTCGTTACAATGAAAAAGAAAGAGTTCAATTACAAATTTTCCTTCATTAAAATAGAATTGGATGATACTGGGTTATTTAGTTTAAGCAAAGGATCACAGAGAATGTGTAATGACTTATAAGGTAGCATAGTTAACAATATCACAATGCATGCATGCTTTATTCATCTGTCACTTAGTTCAGCAGATGTCCAGTTATAGGTGAGAAAACGTTGTCACGTATATCTGTATAAATTTAATAAAATAAGCATATTGTATATTATATTTAAGATAAATGTTTCGAATTGCCTTCATACTGGCGTTTCAAACAAATTGCCTCTATTTCGAAAATATATTTTAATAGCAAAGGTTAAATGATATGGAATCATATTTTAATATTACAGGTTAAATAATAACGGCAGATTTATATTCATCTCCTTTATCAATAGCATACGGTACCTTTCAGAAAAAATAAATTCAGCTACAGAGATCCGGTAGGTGAGAATAGTTAGAATAAGTAAAAAGCCAAGCTTCATAATCTGACAGTGTTATATGATACATGCAAATGCCTCAAAAAGCTGAATGCCCTGTGATATCATTGATTTTATCTCTTCGGTATGTATTTCTCACATGAAATGCAGGGATCATTGCCAGATTTTCAAAAGGAACGCGTTTCGCTCTAGAACGTTCTTTTGAATAGCTGAGAAGATTTCAAATTTCCAACGAAAGAAATGTTTTTTCTGAATTCCGTGCCTCTATCTCTTCTTTTAGGTGTAATAGGTTTTGATCCTTTAGCTAGTATTTCAGATGTATTTATAAAATAATGTTACTATGCCTCCAAAGGTAGATGTAAGAAAACATCCTGGAGATATCATTCCAGTTTACTTTCTGTCCGCAAAAGAAAAATATGCTCGAATTTGAGACGTTAGAAGTTTTATAAAGAGTGAAGGTTCGTAATATATTCAGTAGTAGGCTTATACCCCATCATTTATCTTTTTGCTTTAACGCCAAATTGGCGTTGTTTGGTGTGTGTTTTGGTCTGGCAAAAAAGTCTTTGTATTTCGGTAAATTTTAATTTTGTGAATGTGAAAGTGTGTTTTTTAGATTCATCTTTCATTCCGGTTTCTGAAAATGTGCATCTTTTGACCGGATGAGTAAAATTGAGAAAGTTAGAAGTGTTTGAAAATTTCTACGTGTCAAGCTGCTCATTAGCATACGCACGTGAGTACTTTTGCTTAATTTTGATATTTAAAGACCATGCAAGTGGATTTATAATACATGTTTTTGAATTATATGCTACTCTTGAATTACGTGCTTGGTCTTGTGCTTCAGATTTAAGTACTTTGAAAGTTACAAGCCTTTTTACGTTGAATTTCTGAGTGGCTCATTTGCATACGTTTGTAAAGTTTTTCTGTTTTTCTGAGGTTTATACACCATGTAAATATACAAATGGACCGTGCTTTCATTCTATACACTTTTGTGGATATTTATGCAAAATTTTACTCATTTGCAACAGAGATATAAGCTTTTCAAACTTCGAACACGGCTAATAATGGATGCCTTTATTTACAATTGAAGTTTTGGTGAACCATTCAGTTAGGCTTTTTGCGTGGGATGGCGAATAATGAGCGGGAAGATCTTGAAAAAGAAGATAAAATTTCAACGGGATTGGAAGATACTGTATCTTATATCGCTGACAACGTACTGTCCTTTATTAATGAAAATTCTAAAGAATTGGATGAGGTTTTAGGTAACCCATCTGATAAGGTGAACAAATCTGTAGGTAATAAAATTAGAGAAATATTTAGAAAACTGCAGAATGCAATGAATAGTGTTCTTATTGAAAATGGGGAACTAAGAGGAAGATTGGCCGAAAGAGAAAATATTACAAGAGAAAAGCATAAAAATCAAGCTGCTACTTATGCAGAAAAAGTTCAACAAAGATCAAGATCACGATCTAGAACAAAAAGTTTTAGGAAACAAGAAGTAGAATTTGTGACTTTAATATATCCTAAAGAAAGGAATCAAACTTCTGAACAAGTAAAGGAAAAATTAATTAAAAACATTTCTCCAACTGATCTTAAAATAGGTGTGCAGAAAGTGCAAAAAATAAAAAATGGTGGAGTATTGATTAAGGTCACTAAATACGACGATTTGTCAATAATTGAAAATGCAATAAGAGAAAATAGTACATTGAAAGAAGAATTGGATGTAAAAAGACCTAAGAAAATACATCCACGAATTATGATTTATAATGTTGATCCTGCCTTGAATGGAGAGGAAATAAAAGATTTACTGAAATCTCAGAATGTCGTTCTAGAGAATGCGATTATAGAACCGAGATTCAATATGAAATCAAATATGGGATGTCATTGGATCGTTTCCTTAGACCCACAATCATTTAATTTGGTTATGAAAGACAAGAAAATTTATTTAAAATGGACAAGACACCAGATTAGAGAATACAAAAGAGTTACCAGATGCTTCCAATGTTATGGTTTTGGACACACTAAAAAAGCTTGTACAAAAACCTCTATTTGTAATAAATGCAGTTTAGAAGGTCACTCTCAAACTGAATGTACCTCAACAGATTATAAATGTAATAATTGTACAATAGCAAATTCGAGATTTGGACTGGGCCTTAATGCTAAACATGAAAATACATTCAAAGAATGTCCTTGTTATATTAGACAAGTTGATTTACTGACAAAAAAAATTGATTATGGCTTGTAAATCTCATATAATTAAAATTTGTCAAATCAATTTACATCATGCAATCAAGGCCACAGAACAATTGAGAGTTGAGGTTACAGAAAGTGATATTGATCTCATCTGCATACAAGAACCTTATGTTTATCAAGGAAAGATTTATGGTTTACCAATAAGTGCCAGAGCATATTATAATAAAGGTGAGAACATAAGATCTGGTATCTTTGCATTCAATGAAAATTTATCCATTTTACAAATTTATGCTTCTAAAGACATAGTTGCTGTTTTGGTAGATGGAAAAAGTCCTTTTCTCCTGATTACATGCTATTTTTCTCCGTCAGAAACTATTGATGAACATTTACATAGTTTGTCTTCTTTGTTTGATAGATTTAAAAATACTTCATTAGTAATAAATGGCGATGTCAATTGTAAACATCCATTGTGGGGCCAAGACCACATGGATTCAAGGGGAAAAAAATTAGCAGAATTTCTGCTTGAAAACAACTTTGTTGTAAACAACAATAGAAACAGTTTTCCCACATACTCTTCAGCATTGGGAAATTCATGGATTGATATTACTGCCTCCAGATTGATTAAAAACATTGAGATATGTAATTGGCAAGTTTCTGATAAAATTAGCCTTAGTGATCATAATTATATTCATTTTGAGATTAGAAATGTGATAATTGATGATACACAAAATAATCAAATTAAGTTGAAGAGATTGAATTGGATTGCTTTAAAGGAGCTTATGTTTGAAAATTTTTCTGGCATTGAAATCAATGAAGATATAGAATCTCAATTACATGAAATTAATTCAATCATATGTGACATATGTGAAAACGTTCGGTTTAATTATAACGATACAGGAAAAAAGAAAAACTATTCTCCATGGTGGAATAATGGATTGAATACTGAAAGGAAAAAGGTTCGAGCTTCTAGAAGAAGATTTCAGAATTCTTGTGACGAAGATAGATTAAATTATAAGAACATTTATTGTAAACATCTTGCAATATATAGAAAGAACATTAGAATTGCAAAGGAAAATTACTGGAATAAAATATGGGATAAATTGTCTCTGCAAAGTCCGTTTGGCACGCATTTTAAAATTGCCACAGATAAGCAGATGAATCCTGTCACTTTTACTGCTATCCGTAAAACTAATGGTACTTACACAGAAAATATAGAAGATACAATAAGAGAAATTATGAACTTCCACTTTATGGAAGATAAAGAAGAGGAGGATGAAAGTGAACATCGAGATATCCGAAGGAAAATAGAAGTTGATTTGGAGTCTTTTAATGATGTTTTGTTTACTGCCGATGAGCTTTCTGCTGCTCTGGAGGGTATGAAAATGAATAAAGCTCCCGGTCATGACAACATTCCTTTGGAAATTTATAAAGAACTTTATTATGTAAATAGGAAATTCATTTTGGATCTATTTAATATTTGTTTTCAACGTGGATATTTTCCTGAGATATGGAAGATTGGTAAATTGGTTTTGCTTTTAAAACAAGATAAACCTCCTGAGCAAGCTGCTTCTTACAGGCCGATTTGTTTATTACCCACTTTGGGTAAAGTTCTCGATAAATTGATTAACAATAGGCTTATTTATTTTCTGGGTAGCAATAATCTACTAAATGCAAATCAATATGGATTCACGCCAGGAAAAGATACTATCTTGGCAATTAATAATATTATTGACACTATAAGAACTAATAAGATAAAGAATTTACATACTACCTTGATTGCAATCGACATTAGCAATGCCTTTAATAGCTTATGGTGGCCCAGCATCAAATCAAGGCTTCTAGATTTAAAATGTCCTCAAAACCTCTTCAATATTATTAATAGTTATCTAAATAACAGGAAAATTATTTACAAAAGAAATAATATAAATATTGAGAAATATTATAATAAAGGTGCTCCTCAGGGTTCTGTTTTAGGCCCTACACTTTGGAACCTGGTGGCTGATACTGCCTTACAATTAAAATTTGAAAAGGATGTATTTTTGCAGGCTTATGCTGACGATTTTGTGTTGGTGATTTCTGGAAGTAATAGATTAATTATAGAAGAAAAAGCAAAGAATGCTCTAGATAAGCTTTACAACTGGTGTAAAGTAAATAAGCTGAATATTAGTCAAGATAAAATGGCTATGATAACAATCCCAAAAGGCTCAAAATTAATCAGATTACCTTTATTGACGTGGAATGGAAAAAGAATCCGCAGCGAAAAAACACTTAAATACTTAGGTATAATTTTGGATACAAATCTAAGTTGGTTGCCACATTTAACTAAATTGAAAGAAAAAATTTTTAAGATTATGAATAAGATGAATAGATTATTATGTACGGATTCTTTTAAAAGTAAAAGTATTTTAAAAGAATTATACAATAGAGGAATTGAACGAATAATCTTGTATGGCTCACCCGTTTGGTGGACTGGAACGGAAAGGGTGAGAAATAAATTACTACAGATTCAGAGGGTTGCAATGCTACCCATTACGAGATGCTACAGAACAGTCTCTACCACCAGCTTACAGGTCTTAGCTGGGGTTACGCCTATAGATTTAGTAGCTGAAGCTGAAACGCAGATTTATAAAGCTGTTCATATGAAGAAGAATATTGATTATTGTGACCTGAAGATTTCTAATAGAGAAATTGATCCAAAATTAGAAAAGTTTTATTTTCATCCGGCACAATTTAAAGAGGTCACCTGGAAGACACTTCTTCCAACTGGTATTGGTCTGGAATTATTCTCTGATGGCTCCGTGATTGATAAAAATGTTGGAGCAGCATTTGTTGCTTTTGCAAATAATAAATTTGTATATAAATCTAAATTAAGATTGAATAATAATTCAACTATTTTTGATGCAGAACTTATTGCCTTTGAAAACGCCATAAGATGGGCTAATGAGGAAGAAAATGAGAAATATATTACAAATTGGGAGATTTCGGTTTTCACAGATTCCCAGAGCATCCTTAGAGCTCTTAATTCAAGAAAATGTTTATCTGTAAAAGTAAATAAAGTCAGAAATTATATTCACAATATTAATTCAAAAATGAAATTACATATAAACTGGATAAAGGGACATTCAAATATTCATGGAAATGAAGCAGCAGATTCTGCTGCTAAGGAAGCATGCTATAATACAGATATTGATATCACGGTTCCTTTATCTCTTAATTATATTAAGAGTGTACTACATGACAAGATTCTCCACACATGGCAACGAAGATGGCATTATGACAAAACTGGACGAAAGGTTTATAAAATATTTCCTGTTGTCAAAAAGCAAAGATTAAGTTGCAATAGATTGCTAAATCAATTGATAACAGGACATGGCCAATTTCCAGAATATCTAAAAAGGTTTCATGGGAAAGATATTCATTGTCGATGTGGTCAGGATGCATCTGGAGCATCTAATGGACATTACATATGGGACTGTGCCTTAACGAAGGAAATTAGAGGAGAATATTTTAGAAATATATCTATAAATAATGAAAAATATCTATATAGCAATAATAAAGCTAGATTAGGACTTATGAAAATTATTACCAATTTGAATAATTATGTATATTTCGATCCTTTTGTTTAATTGCTTAGATTTTTAAGTTGAATTGCATAAATTATAATGTAATTTGTATATATACAATGTATAATTTATTGAAAATTGTAAATGCTTATTGTTCGTTAAGCTAGGCAATATTTGTATTTTATAATTGTTGTTTAGGTTAGCAGTTGTCTTTAGTTTAATTTAGTCGCTTTATGTTAAGAAATAAGTAGTTTCTATTCGGAATGAAGGTTGAGATGACCCGTTGGCGGCGCCGACACATCTCCAGCGGAGGATGAGTTTTGGGACAAGTTGTCCTTATTCTGTTGTAGTGTTTATCCAGTTATCTTTCAGTTTGTTTCTTTTAAATTGCCGGTTGTGCCAATTTTGGCGGTACGGCTTAATTTCTTAGATTAGATTAGATTAGATACCCCATCATTTGCTTTGATTACATATTCCGTAAAATGAGGTACGTAACTGATTAAAGAGCAAATTTCGGAAATTAGTTCATCCTTTTTAACTCTCCCATTTTGGAAACAACGCTTCTTGATAAAAATTTCCTGAGAAAAAAAGCGGGATTGGAGCCAAAATTGTTTAACAGATTAAAAAGAGAACGGAGGTGGGTGAGGAAGCGAGAGCAGGCCAACTTAATTTTTGGCAGTATTCTGTTTTTTCCCAAACTTAATACTTTTGCATTCTGGATAATTACGATATGTAACACGGCTCTTCTCCGCGATTTCTTTTTTTCAACCATTGTGTTATTTTTCAGCGCCAAGAAAATAGTTCCCCTCGCAAAGTGTTCCGATTTCTTTAGAGACTCACTGAAATTATCGCGTGCTGAAGCTTCATCTTTAAATTATGGTTTTACGTTTCCTCCCACTTGCGGATCCATAGCAGTTACGCTAGTCTTCTAAAAAGCGCGGATAAATGGCCGCTTTATTCAGCTCCGCGAGTTTTTCTACAAAATAAGAAAACTCTACGCTCGAGAGAAGAATTTTATTGCATGTTCGAAAGAAAACGATTAAAGGACCTCGAAGAAAGGAAAAAACAATGCTGAAAATTGAAACACGGATAATTTTTACAAGAAATTCCCCATTCTTGGAATTTTAAACTGGTTGTACGCATTGGAAAGAAAAAAATAGAGCATTACAATAACATTTTAGTTCCTTGTTAAGCACCCAATATATTTTATACATTTAATACTTCATAACAAAGTTAAACAGCGAATTCTTTGAATTAGCTTCATATTTTTAACTCTACCATTTGTAAGCAAATTTCCTGATAAATGGTTTCAATACTTTATCCAGGTAAAAGAAGAATTATTTTTTACATTTTTTAATCTTTCTGTGACAATGTGTTTGCGGCACGCTTTAAAGCCTTAGTTTTATATTCAGTACCAATAACATTTAACACTATATTCAGTAATATACTTTAATACAGTAACTACTTTAACAATTTGTAGCAAGTAATTCAAAACAGCCACTGGCACTCATTTTAGAACCTGAAAATTAAGATGTTAGTTAAGTTCTACATTTCAGCCTAAATGTTGCCCCACCGGTTGCCTAGTGGTTAGGACCTCAGGAAACTGGTAGTAAACCCAAGATGATAAACTAGCTGTATGGTTGGTTTACGTGGTTTTCCCCACGTTTAACATGAATAGGAGCCAGTTTCCTTACGAAATGTCTTACACCACAACATCTCTCCCCCTAAATAGATAGCCCTAGGGAGGTTTGCATATTTAAATAAAATAATCTAACCTAACCACCCAAAAAACTTAATGTGTCCCTATTCACATTACCTATCTGTCAGAAATAAAAGCTTCCACGTCTACATGGATTGCATAGAAATCTTCAGCTCGCAGGAAGTATGCAGATTCAAAGAACTGTTTAAATAAAAAACATTTAATAAGAATACTCTTCGGATTTTATCCTTCTTATAAACAAGTGTTAAATATAATGCGGAATTTTCAGCTAAAAGTAAAACTAATTACATTATATATATATATATATGTTACTGTGAAAGACCGAAATTGGAGAATGTCGACTTTCACCGGAGAATGTCAACATTCACCAAATACGTCGGTGAAAGATCGAATATAACATTGCATTCTTGTATATTCGGACCCTCACCGTTGTATGTAGACAATCACAGATATGCTCTGGTGTAGGTCGAAAAGAGAGGCGACTGGCTGTTTCCCATAAATGCAGTTGTAAAAGCAAGGGCCTCTTGTGCAATTCAAAGTCTCATAATAGTTTAAGTTGTTACAATTAATCAGATTTGAATCCCATAATTTAGTAAGTTTTTTATTACTATTATTTTATTTTCTCATTTACTACGTACTGTATAATTAAGTAAGTTTTTTAACTTCTATTATTTTCCTTTTTCATTTTGAATATATTGTGTGTTTTAAGTACTTGTGTGTTTTTTCGCGACTGAATTACGGAGAAGAAAATATAATATTCTCATATATTCAACGTTCACCATTAGTACATGGTGAATGTCGACATTCCCTGGTGTAAGTCAGAAATAAGAGTATTTGGAAAATATTTCGAACATAACACCAAGCGACTATGTGAATGTTGACATTCACCGGTGAAAGTCGACATTCTCCAGATTTCGGTGTTTCACCGTAACATATATACAATATTGTGCCCAATGCCAATATATGTACATACATATGTATATATATATGTATACAAGAAAATTTATTTTAAGTGCAGCCAATGGTTGTTAGATGTCAATAGTTTTTAATCACTTATTAGTAGCAGACAATTATTCATTCATGCGACCGCTACTATTTGCCGCTTAATTTAGAAGACGTGCCATTACAGGTGAGAAAATTTGTCATTTATATATGCACAGAAATTTAATAAAGTATACAGACACTGTATTACATCTATGATAAGCGTTTCGAACAAATGACTTTTCAAACAAAGTAAGACTTTTCGGAAGCATATTTTAAGCAGGCTGAATCATATGACACAATGCTATCAGGTAAATAATGTTTTAAAGGAAATTACAAGTGATATACCACTGGCTTTGATTATTTTTAATTTATCAAATCATGCCCTAAAGCGTACTTGACAACAAGTTGCATGCATATCATCCATTAGCTTATATCTAACGAGATCCATGCGCCAACATGCACATTAACGGAGTTAAAAAATAAGTGTGAAAGAGTTAATCTAGCCTATGTCTACAAAATAAAATAATTCGAAAATCAGACCAAAATCTAAGGCTGTGACAGACAATATAAGATGACATCTTCAAATAATGAAAAACTGATATGTATATACATACTGTTGAAAAACATAATAATTTATTCAGTTTAATATCGCTCTCTCTCCTACAAAATATCTTCGGACTCATATTCCAGTGCTTGAACTAGGGAAGAGTAACGTCATAAGTTTAATTACTAAGCTTGCACTAAAGGCAATAATTCAATTGTTCTTGAATTGTGGAGTAGTTAGGAGCTCACGAGAGGATTTTATCCTTAACGAATGATGTTTGAATGAATAAGTAAAATGTTGCATAGATACTGCATTATAATAAATCCAAACCAATGTTGAATGACCTGTGACTCTGTGATCAAACACAATTTATTAAACAATTTTACGCTCGCGCGTGTAAACACACACACACACACACACACATATTATATATATATATATATATATATATATATAAACGAAAAGAAAATAAAACCTACACACAAATTTGCCCAATGTGCTGCAAGACTTGAAAATAATAAATAAAATTCTTAAAAATAGTAATGAAAAATAAAATGACGTATTATATATTTGAAGGTTAATCCTATTCTCTCCATGTTACAATATAAACTGGTAAAACGCAGATAAAAGAAAATTACAAAATGGTAATAAAAATGTTCAATTTAAAAAAGAAAAAATATAAAGAACGGGAATGTGTACAGATTAAAAGCAAAACAACAAAAAAAATAAAAAAAAATAATTTCCTTAGTTTGTAGAGACATTAGGTTATTTCGAAGCAGGAGACATGAAAAATGAGCAACGCCTTCGCCGGGAATCGAACCACGGATCTCTCGGTTACGCGTCGAGCATGCAGACCACTACACCACGAAGGCATGCGAAGAAGGCGGAAGAAATACCTTATATACTCCTCCTTTTAAAGGGCGACTCACTACACCACGAAGGCATGCGAAGAAGGCGGGAGAAATACCTTATATACTCCTCCTTTTAAAGGGCGACTGGGGGTTTTGGGGACCCAATCGCCAAATCGCGGTGGTGGAGAATCATCATCCACCACCTTTTTAGTTCGGGCGCCAGTGTAGAGACATTAGGTTAATTAGGAGCAGGAGACATGAAAAATGAGCAACGCCTTCGCCGGGAATCGAACCACGGACCTCTCGGTTACGCGTCGAGCATGCAGACCATTACACCACGAAGGCATGCGAAGAAGGCGGGTGAAATACCTTATAAGTTTAACGCTTCAAAACAGGCCTTGCCGAGAGAAAGGTGTTTTGAAGCCTTAAACCAAGTTGATTAATGAGTGACCAAAACATGTTTCGTTCCACTAAATTCACTGAGACTTTAAACCGGTTTAAATTAATTCAACTTTCTTTTCAAACCGAATTTACTTTAAAAGTCTCATAAAATTTAGTTCTCTTCTCCACATGCCTTCGCACTTATATAGTACAAACAATTATATACAATTGCAAAAAAAGTTATCTAAAAAGCCTAAAGAGGCTAAAGATAAAAATAAATTCTGTTCACAGAATTTAAGAATCAATTTAATTTCAAAACTGAAAATTAAATTTTACAGTTATAGTATGTATATCTTAATACTAGGGCTGACTCATTTAAGGTCAAGGAAAAGAACCAGCGTTTTTGCGAAATAAAAAATTTCTGTCCAAGGAAAAAATAAAATGGTAAGTTCTAGAGCGAATGTTGCATAAAAAGGGGAATGAATACATTATAATGTAAACAATCAAACATTTTTGATTACCATTTTGTAATTTTTCTTTAGTTTGAGTTTTGCCAGTTTATATTGTAGCTCGAAGAAAATAGGATTAAGCTTCAAATATTTAATACGGCATTTCCTTTTCGTTCCGGTTTTTGAGAATTTGATTTATTATATATCTATACAGATCCGAAGCTGTGTTTGCAAACTTTAATAAAGGATACTGAATAATAAAGCAAAATGTTTTAGTTAATAGAAATTATAATCGTTAATGATAAAGCATCTTCTTGGTACACAAATGAAAGCGGGAAATGTGAAAAGTATTTCTATTTGCGTATGTTTTAAAGTAGTCATATATTAACAAGGAATGTTTTTAGTTCCACTCAATTTGCCGGTGCAAATGTTTGATTCTATGTCTTTTAGTGTAACGTTACAATACAACCTTGAACAAACGTTTCACTTCATTTTCTTTCACAGACGAATTTTAGTCATTCCTCGAAATATGCTCTGTACATGCATACATTCGCTGACGACGAAACAGGTTGGTTACTTGTATGCCTCGTCACGCATTTCTAGAGGTACAATGGAACCATCCTGTATTTACGTACATAAATGTAGGCAGAACACTAATTACTGCTGTATTTTAAGAGAATGCAGAATAAAGGAGTTAAGCAAACATAAATTAATTGCTTACATGACCAGTACCAAATCTATTTAAGATTAATGGAATTATCTTGAATGATGGTTGAAATCAAGCAAAAATTACAGAAAATGCAAAAATGCAAAGGTTGTCAAACCGCTCGATTTTATTGATCTTTTTATCAAATTAATACCAAATTTTCTTATTTCTTAAAGTGCGAATGTTTCTCCTGCATTGATTTAAACTTGCATTTTCAATTACTCATGGGCAAATAAATCACAAAATATAGTAAGATTAAATGAACGGTAAATAGGCCTTTTTTACGGCAATCCTTGGGGAAAGAAGCATGCAAATAACAATTTAAAAAAATGGGTACTTTTGATAATAAGAACAAGAAAAGTCATAAATGAAAAAATAAATGAGACAGGAATACAGATGAAACTTAAAACAATTAAAAATGCATGGCATGAAAATAAAATAAATGAAGAGGAAAATAATCAAAAGAAAGTACAGAAATTAAAAGAAAAACTCCTTTTTTCATATATTTATTTCTACAGCCTGATAATCTTTTTCTCTCATAATAAATTACACACCTCTCTTTCCGACTTCCTTTAATTTTCGTTTGCTCTAACAATTAATGACAAATGGCTACATGCAGGCAAAGTATTTCTAACTCTTAAATTTCTGTACGTTTAATTAATATTTTCGACCCTTTGATTGTTTCCTTAGCCGTTCTTTGAAAAAGATTTGAATTTAGTATGGCCGAAATTCCGTGATTATTCATTTAAATTTCTTCTCAGCTTCATTATACGTTTTTTAGAATATTTTTTCCTTTTAAACTCCTTAGTATATTAGACATTTTGTTCACGTATAGGGACAGCTTTTCATAAATGTTTGTTATTGGTTCATGGATTTATTTAATTATTGATCGTTATTAATACATCAGTTCTTCATTGAAATGATTTCAATTTTTGGAGGAAGAAAAAAAAAATTCGTGGTAAGTTGAAAGTCACATTTAAAAAAAACTATCATTTCATGTTTGTGCCAGATTAAAAGTGAAATGGCAAATAGAGAAGAATTGTCGTTTATTGTAGGTTAAGATAGATTAGATTAGGTTATTTAAATGCAGTGAAACAGATGATGGTTGTCTATCTAAGGAATGGAATGCCTTCATGGAGGACTTTTTAAAGGAAATTAGCTCGCATTTACATTACACGTGGGCAAAGTCAAAAAAGCTTTCATGCAGCCAAACCGTTCTCTGGTATTTCAACAGAGGTCAAGCTACCAGTTTTCAGCGATTTTACTAATACTTAAAAGAACAACGAGAAATTTAAATTCCTTTTTTTGGCGGAGAAAACAGAGTAAACGTCTATATAGTAAAACTAAAGTTCTAATCAATTTTTCACACCTTACTCAGCTACTGAAATCCGGGCCTTGTCTGAAATTCAAACTCAGGTTTCCTGAAGAGCAAACGGATGCTCTATTATCCATGTTATTAATATGACAGCACACTTATTCTAAGTCGAAGATTGTTCCATTTCTTGAAGTTTATTCCTCGGGAAAACAAATCCCTGATCTTGAATAAGACCATGATTCTCATTACGATAATCTAATATTTTCAATAGTTATTTAAATAAAAATGTTATTTAAAAAGAATGATTACACACATTCATTACTTCAGTTTTAACTAATGCAAATATTTTATTTCGCGATCATGAAGGAGTTAACATGAATATTTATTTTATTGTGTTCGCCATCTTCAATATTTCCTACACGTTTTACTCGCCTTCCACAGACTTAAGGATATTATTTTTACTTTTTCGCAGAAATTGAATTCATTAGATTATTTCATAAGTTATGGGAAGCTCAGCGGGATTCTAATCATGTTTAGAGTTGCGCATTCTCACTGATACTAATTATCAGTGCTAATAAAATCGTAACTTTAATAGCCACCTCCCATCATTTATAATTCAAATACTAGCTTTTGTATAAGCCCCTTACCTTTCAATGTAACCCTATTGATCATATAATATGAAGAAAAGAAAAGGATTGGAATTACATTCGCAATTGCTGTGATTAATCATGCTTGTGATAATGTTCCACCAAAGATGTTTACATTTGAATAAACCTATTTATGTATGCAAAGCCCCCTCATTACCAAGAAGCATACATTTGGGACGATATTCAAAGTTACTGAGCTCCTTTCAATAGAAAATGCTTTCTGTTATAGTCAGAGAGATCATAAGAATTGTCACATTCAAGTCAAAATAAATTGAAAGTGATGGTTTATTGCGAAGCAGAAAATGTTCTTTTTTCTCGTCCTAAAAACTGAAAGGCTTAGCTTAATGAAGTGTAAGATGTATCCTTAGCGATGTTTCAATAGGTTGCAAATACTAGAAAGGAATTTTCTGAGAAAACGAAATTACCACTCGCGTAAAAGAACATCAGATATTGAAGCAAAGAGAAAACATCTGTCATTTGTTGTAAGGTATATCAAAGTTGAATTTACGTTCTCAAATGTAACGAGAAACTCAAGTAATTAATTTATGTTACTGATCTAAGGCGTATAAGAGACTTCGAAGTCAATACGTTCATCTCACCTTTATTTCTCAAACTGAATAAGATTAGTAAGAATCTTTCCAAATATTTCATTTTGATCATAATACAAAGTTTTAATTTTATCTAAACAGAGCAAATTTTGGGCAATTTTTTCATTTAAGTAACTTTTTTAAACATAGGACTATAAAATGTCTAACTCTCATTCTCTGCGAAAATAATTTCATATCTTTCTAAATATTTCATTCGCCGGATAATATAAAGTTTTATCTGATTAGAGAAAATTCTGGGCATTTTTTCATTTGAACAACTGCTTTAAATACATTAGTATAACGATATTAAACGATCATTCTTTGCGAAAATAATTTCATAACATCTTTTTAAACATTTCATTCGACGAATAATATAAAGTTTTAATTTTATCCGATCAGAGCAAATTTTGGGCATTTTTTTATTTGCATAACTGCTTTAAATTTAGCAGTATCAAGGCGTTTAACTCTTTTTCTCTGCGAAAATAGTTTTATGATATAGAAAAATCGTAATTAGTTTCGTGCTAAATTTAAGCCTTTACAACTTGAATTTTTATATTTAGTTAATCGATTAATTAGTATGCTCATTTTAAATAGGTACCATGTTCTCCCGCTCGGCAATAAAGTAGCGTTTTTACAACTAATTCTTAATACAGAATGGAATCAAGCAATGGGTGAAGATTTAGAGTGTTTTCTAGGCTTCGGAAAATTAATAAATTATGTCTAATTTTTCGTGAAACTTAAGTTAACAATAAGAGCAAATGTTATAGGATAAATCTAAATAAAGACTAGAAACTACGAATGAAATTCAGTTTTAGTTTGCTCATTCTAAAGCTGTAAGCTGAAAGTGATGGACCACATTACGATTTCTGGTTACCTTGACGGTAATAATCGTAACTACTTAAACAGACAAATTTTGCTGAAGTTCTTCATAGGCAATTAAAACAGTCGACTCAAGTGTTTAAAAGGCATTCGAAGATTGTTAATTTGTCATTTCTCTTAAAGGTAATTTCTTTTTTTTTTGAAAATGGGATTTAATTCGTAAATCAAATGAATTATTAGTGTAGGTTTAAATGGCTTAAACTGAACTTTCGCAAATTGAAGGATACCTGTACTCAGTAACTTTTACTCTCCAGCATTTTGAAAATATTCTTCTTTAAATATACTATGTATTTCGTTTTAAGGCTAAAAATTTGCAAGAAAACTACATCTACAGGACACAAAATATATGAAGGAAGAGAGCAATAGGTAATAAAATAGCTGGCATATACTTTTATAAAAAATAAGTTAAACCAGACATTTCATTTTCTTATTTAAATTCGAAAGTGCTTAAATTTGTTTCGTGGCATGCCACAATTTTACATGTAGTCCTAGTATTACTCTGACAGGCCAATATCTGTCTAGTACTTGAATATGATTTGTAAAGCTTTCTGCTTTCTACATTTTACTTTAGATCAAGGTTTCTCAAACTACACACATACCACTAATGGCGTATTATATTGTTTTTGATGATACAATTTTTACACAAAAGATTTAAATGAGTATTCAAAATGAATGTAAAATGGCGCCTCTTTTAAAATTTTTGTTTAAATATTTGTTATTAGGTCCATACATATTTTTTTTCGCTTTTGGCGCTGACACTGGCCGTATGCTAGTTACTCCTCCGAGGTTAATCCTCAAAGTGTAGCAGACTTTTCTAAGAATTATTATCCCCTGTAGATTACAATAAAAAGTATATTTTATTATAATAAATTATATTATAATATTTTATTATAATGTAAATATTTCATTTACGAATATAAATGAATGCTATGAACTTGTTTTATTCTTTGATTATAAACTCTCCATTTAGGACTTGGTTTTAATCGGGAAACACTTTTAAGGATGTACCTATATTTTGATTCTGATTTTATATAGTAGAAAATTTTTAAAAAAATGAGCTTCGCAAATTTAGATGATAGAACTATAAAACTTTTCTCTGTCTTTGAATTTTTTATCTGCCATTAGAATGTAAACCTCCTCTGTACATTTCTTATAATTTCATTCCTAGGTCTCGTACTTTATTGCCTAATGCATTTTTTGTTAGTTGCTGAAATGCAAAATTTTTAAAGTCATTGACAATATTCTAAGTGATAATTTCTTCAAATATGTGAGCCCGACTTCCGTCCTAGTGGTTACGAGAGCTGAAGGCAGGTGGTTCGAGCTCAGGAGAATAGAATGTCTACATACTTTGTTTTTGGTTTTCTCCATGTATTTCCTCCATGGACCGGCTTCTCTTAGAATGTTTTCCACAAAGGGACCTTGCCAGTGGCTAAGTAGTTAAGACATCTGAATACTGGGAGTCCGACATGGGCTCTATTTCAGGCGAAAGGGTTGGTTGCATAGCTGGATTTTCTGGTTTTCTTCATGTGTAACCTGAGCCAGTTTCGTTTACAAAGTCTTCCAAAAAGGCATTCCTCTCTCTAGGCAGATATCAGTAGTGTACATTATCATATTCAAATCACCTAATCTAACCTAACTTCCAGATACATCTTTTAGTAGAAGATAAGCTCATGTACTTTGCCATATTCCTATAACCTAAACTTCAAACAACTGATGAGCAAGGGGCGAAAGGTTAGACACACTTCTGCTACTATGCCATGTGAAATATGCTTTGCAAATGTTTCCTTGGTGTCTTGATATGCTACTTCAGTTGAATTGGGTAACATTTAATTAGTTAATCCCAATCATAATAATTCTAAAGGTCCTATATATACTAAATTATTTAAAAATGTTTTATTTGAAAATAACCAGTGTAAAATTTCTACTTATGAATTCCGAATACTAATCTTCTACCTTTTGTTTATTTATCCACCTCCTTCGAAACTTTACAGTAAGAATTGATGGCTCATGTACGTCTTAAATTACACTTAAGTTATATGTCAAGAACTTTGCATCGCGATAAAGAGTTTGTATGTTCCAAGCAGAAAATAACTTCAGTTCTCTGAATTCCGACGTACGAGAATCCATTTCCAAATTAAAAATATTTAATTTAGGAGACAGAATATATATGCAGGTTAGTCTGTGAGCTGCAGTGCTTTTGATTTCTACTGAGGTTCTTAAATCAAATGAGTTTCACATAAAATTAAGATTATTTAGCGCACAAATACTTATGATTATTCAGCTGCCGATCAACTCTGTGAAAGACTGTATAGATGAAGATTAATTAATTTTTAAAAGCATGAGCTTATTTAGAAACCACATTTTCCGTTTAAGCATTTTTTTTTAAATACGCGTATCGAACATGCTCGAAATACCGAGCAACATGAAATTTTTGGTAT
This sequence comes from Stegodyphus mimosarum, assembly GCA_000611955.2. Taxonomy (NCBI): domain Eukaryota; kingdom Metazoa; phylum Arthropoda; class Arachnida; order Araneae; family Eresidae; genus Stegodyphus; species Stegodyphus mimosarum. Next base: position 192,649 of record KK112063.1, on the reverse strand, counting down.
GAAAGCTAAGAAGTATATAACATTTTAGCTTCAAACTATTTAAGAAATTCGTTAAATTAAAACAAAACGTTTAAATAACATTTTTTTAAGAATTTGAAATTAAAACTGAGAAAACCGCATATTTTCAGGACTACATTATAAAGCACATAGTGAAACATCGTTATATTTAGAATATATCACATAATTCTTACGGTTATGTTTAAGAGAAATACGACAATTTTATTTATTTACGGTATAATATAAAATGCGTTAAGATTCAGGAATCATAAAATGCGTTTTCCTCAAAGCCTACACTGTGATAGAAGAATAGTTTAATCATAACACAGACAAAAATTCCATTTGGGTAACATCAACCGATATCTGAGCTGTCTGAATTATGCAAAAAAGGGGCGCAAATATGTTATTTGTGAGTCTAATAAATGAAAAAAATAATGATAATTTCCTTAAAGATATGTTTGTATGCCTTTTATATTAAGGACCATAAAATTATCTTTTACAAAAGTGTTACGCTAGCATATATTTTTATGTTAACTTTCACAATAAGTAAGTATAATATATTAAAATCACACATAGCAAACTGAGAACTAGGCTCTGAAACCAAATATAAATAAAACCAAAAACTATAGTCAGCGCACATTTATCATCGCCTCTTCCAGGTACTTTTCTGAAAATTTAAATACTATAATATTTGAAGCAGATCTCATCATTGCTCATAAAGGATTAACAATCTCTTATAGATGACAGTAAGGATATAGAGAAAATAGCTTGCATAACGTGTATTCGTTTGAAAGTCTTAAAATAGTCTAGCCCAATTCTGATTATATATGAACTTAAAAGCTAAGCGTAAATACATTATAGGTCACTGAAGATAATACATGAAGTAAATAAAGGTATTTAAATTCGCATATTGCTTCTAAAAACTGAACTGTATGCCTGCTCTTTATTGCCAATTCAGATCACTAGCAATTTTTAGCTTGGATACAATCCTTACTAATTCAGAATAGAATGCTCAGTATTTCAATAATCACGAGTGAATGTTTTTAAGAATTAGAAATACATGGAAGTTAATGGTTTACCATTTTTAGGGTATCACTTAACGCGTATATCTTTCGGCAACAGATCTTTTCAAAAGCAGTTTTCATCATTACTTCGCAGTATATAAAGAAATAAAGGAAATTAACATTAATTATTTAAACATTCATATAAGATCCATTTCAGATTTCATTTCAAGTTCTTTAATTCACAATTTTATCTTTTACACGTTAGTATACAATGTGTCATTAATTATGGCCAATTATAGAATGTGCATTATGTTTTATGAAAATCTAAGATATGTTATTCATAATATTAACTACGTCTGTCCTACCCTGAGATCTTCATAAGGGTTATAAATCCTTCTAAACTCGGCACTTCAACATGATAAGCAAGCATTTTCCAGTACTTTATGAATGACTGAATCAAACTAAATAATACTGATTAACAATTCACAAGATTTATATCTATATTCAAACTCTTAAAATTGCTCTAAAATTGAAGGAAGCTCAAAATAAACCTTAAATTTTCATGAGAGGTATTACGTGGCTGGATATACAAATAATTAGTATTTCATAAGATGCGCATATTACAGGTTAATGTAATGTCACGTCGAAACGGTGTAAAAAGGAAGACTGAAATGTTGATTTTTTATTCGGGAATCTTCTTTACTTGCTGTTTTTGTGCTGGAGGGCATGTTGTGCTTCAAGTAAGAAAAGGAATTAATAACAGAACGTCTTATAGTTCGATTGCTGCAGAACAGTATATTATCAGGATTGCAGATTATCATAACACGCATCTGCTACTCGCGTTTCTCCAGAACTAATATTATGAGAATTTCCAATTAGCGATTCCTAGAAAAGCTACACAAAACGATGTGCCGTACCTCAAGGGTCACGATATATCAGTGCCCGAGACAACAGACATCTTATCTTCATCGCTGTTACAATTTGTGCAACCATATCATGTACCCGCGAACAGAAAACTGGGTGCATTGCACAGCTTCAGTTGCTTGCATGATGTCCATATCCGTGAGAGGGAAACACTGAGGATTAAAAAAAAGGCATTTATTTTTGTATTCTTCATCATCACATCGGTCCAGAATATGGCTGAATGATCTAATGTACCAAAGAATATAGTCTCGTTTAACTCTGCTTCTTATATCTTGTACCTTTCCCAGCCAGTGTTATTTCAATAAGAATTTAATGCCCGTGGCTTGGCAATATCCTCGCTCCAACTTTCTACAGCACAATGGGAGCATGTTGCTCCCGCTGTATAAAGTTTTTTCAAGCCAGAGCGTGTATAACTCTTACTTTTGTCTGCACATTGTCCACTTGCTCACCATCTGTATACACCTCATGTAATGGTTACAGAATGTCTGACTGAAAACATCTATCAGCCAGTAAAACAGATAACTCTGGCATAGAATGGTTCATGGGTTTCCTCATGGGAAGTCTCATGGGTTTCTGTACCTATAATTTCATCCAACATGTGCTCGATTTCATACTCAGATATATAAAAGCTACCATTTCTGCCAGAGGCAGTTCTAGGTTTACGTGTTTCTTAGTTTTCTATACCTCAAAATTATCTGAAATCTCAACAATTTTTCCTTCCATTAAAAATTATTCCGCTAACTGCTTTCCTTCACTGTGTAAGAAATTTTAATGATCAGTAGTTTATACGCTATAAATATTGATTAATATTCATGATTTTACTTTAGAGAATTTTTTTATTGTTTTATTTAGGCAATTTTATTAGCCAGATCCGTTTTATTAGTTTTTCCCTCGTTTAGAAAACATGTTAAGATTAATGTAATCAATTAGATTTCTGATTTTGTGATTTTTAAATTTTTAAATGTATCCAAGGAATTTAAATGTATTATCTCTATATGCTTGCTACTTATATACTTGTTTGAGACAAAATGTTACTTAAATACATGTATGTTTTGGCTTGCTAAATCGACAGGTAAAAAAGACTGCTGAGTGAACTGAAGACAAAAAGCAAAACTTCTGTAATTTTATATGTACTTTTCCTTTCTCTTTGCAAATTTTAAATACAACAGTAAAGCCAAACATAGTAAAACGTCTACTAATAATTGGTATGCTCTTAATTCAGATTTTATTTTGATGCAAGTAAGTCAGTACCATATATTATATTTAATGGTAATGCTTTACGCAGCAAAACACCTAACGACTTCTCAGGAACTCTAGATTATGAGCAGTAATTGGAAAGAACATAAACTGCTTTATAGCACACGGTTTTTCAGTGTGTACTTTCGATTGAGATATCCTGCACTATAAAGTAGTTTACGTTTGCAATTATTCTACAAAGCAGCGTTCATAAAAAGTAGGAGGTTTGCCGTTTCTAAGCAATCAAAAATAAAGCGACTTACATTGCAAGCTCCTTGCGGCAAAATACAAAAATTTGCCAGGCAGCATTTAAAATCAAAACTAAGATAAATTCGAAAGACCAGTGCATTCCTAGAAAAAGGTTCTTCGAAGCCTTAATGCATTCAAAAAGTTCTCAGACGGTAAACAAAAGGAGATAAAAGGAATTTTCTCATTGACATCCAATTATTGACAAGTGCCTTAGGCGAAAACTATTTACGCTCATATTATCTGCTCTCAGGAGATGTATCTAAAGGAAAGTTCCTCGTTACCTGTTTCGATTACACGGTAAATGATTGAGGTGGAAAATGACTAAGCGATTTTAAATGCAATTAATGGTTTTCTCAGTGTTTCACAAAGTAATTGAAGTGTAAATGACTGCTTTTAGAAACAAAGCCAGATTCGGAAACATTACATTCTTCCTGTATGGTTAATTTTGCTGTGTGTTTTGCCTTTGAGAAATTCATTACTTGTTGCTAATATATTTTGTTTTTCAGAAAATATGCTTTTTCTTACTCCTGAGCCGTTCAAAATATTATTATTAATACGATATTTGAAAGCTAGGATATACTGGATTGTATATAAATATAAATTTCATTTATATGATGATTAGCGTAATTTGAATGCCAATTTTATATTTTAACAGCTTTGTAATTTAAAGCGTCCAAAGCATGATGCATTTTAAACGCGTACGATTTTGTCAAAATGTGTAAAGAAATTACCTAAAAGCCGATGTTCGTGAATTTTATGTGATTCATAAACAATTCCAATAGCTGTTACTCAGAGAATGACTGTGGTTCCATTAATACTGCATTGTATTTCTGTACGAGATTAGTTAAATAACTGCTAGAAACCAAAACGAAAAAAAAATCAACACAATGGATTTGGCTAGAAAATGCCGAAAGTAGAAGAGAGTATGCAAAATGTAACACATAAGAGTACTGTTAAACATATACATTTAAATTTTACATCATTTTAGTAAATTTTAGTTTTTCATTTCTCTGTAATTATACATAACTGCAAAAAACGTGGCTCTAATAAGATTTCTGAATTAAGTTCGTTCTTTACTAAGTTCCTTGGAAAATTTAAAATTTAATTAGCAAAAGCCATTAAAATAGACAGGTAAATGAGATTGTGAGTTCAAGCCTAATTCCCAAAACATTGTTAACAAAATTTTAATAATTAAATAACATTTTCAGACACTACGCTTTAGAAATGAGTCATAAAGAGCCATTTTTGACTTAAAGTTCATATATGAATTTTCTAAAACAATTACGACAGGATAAAAAAAGATGATATTGAGTACTATATTAACGTCATTGATAGTATGGTGCTGAATGCAAAAGAATTATTTTGTTTGTTGTATCTTCGCATATTTTACTCTAATATTGAACGTCTTAATGATATGTAGTCTGAATGATTATAAATTCTATGTAGCTTATTTTATTACTGATATGCATTTTAATTACTGTACTACATTCTATAGTACCAAAAGTAATTAAAACTTATAACTTTGAAATAATATGTTTTTTTAACCCAAGCATTCATTTTGATGACGCCGTGCTGAACAAATAAACCTTCGCGTTACGTTTTTTAGTTTTAATAAAATTTAAAATACAAAATTTAGTTCTGAAGTTCATAAGTACACTGAAGTGTCACTCTTCTAAAATATGAACATTTATGAAGAATTCTTTCTTTCTTGTCTAGAGTTTATTTGGAAACAAATATAAAACATATTTTGAAAATTAAATTCATGTTTCAGCACACATTTATGTATTTATAAATATTGCTGAACCATGCATTTCATTTTCGTAGTCTACATCATTTCAGCAGAATTTCTGGTAAAAAAAACTGACAATGGAACGAAAGAATAATTTTGTTTTTTATTGTTTTAATAAGGTCGCCGATGGAAGGATGCTGCATTGTTATGTTGCAATGAATTGTAATCTAATATTCTATATCACTCCTGGTTAACACAGAAGCAACCCATCACTAAGAATTAACATTATCAAGTCGAGAGACGAGAGTCCGAGTATTTTTTCTCAACATTTGCTTCCTTTTTCTCTTTACAATGTGCAGTAGGGATCTTATATCCGCTAAAATTCCAGATAGAGTGTTTCAGCAGCCCACATATCTCACTGCCCGCAAATTTTTAATTTATATTCTTCAGTGTTTTCTTCTATTGCTTTTTAAATTATACTGTACATGTACAGGGTGAATCTGAACAAGTGGACGAAACTTTATAGGTGATAGAAGGCAGCTATAAAAGAATATTCGTCATAGAATGTATGATCGGAATGCAAACGGCGCTAGGTGGCATTGCAAATAAATGATATAAAAAGAGTCGGTCCTCCCACCCAACGACACTTTCTACCGCGGATTGCCGAGAGGGATGCTGGTCATACAAACCACAAAATTTCCATGGCGATGGACTGATCGAGGTGGTCTCATAGTTTGGCAACCAGATTACCGGATCTCTCGTGCTTGGACTTGCCTGTGGGGCCATATGAAAAGCCTTAACTACGAGTGCCGCATTGAAACCAATATGGATCTAGTCGCCAGAATCGACTTTGTTGCCGGAGATATCCGAGAAACTCCTGGTGTTATCGCAAATGTGCGTCAATCCCTATGCCACAGGTGTGTAGCCTGCATTACAGCTGGCGGAAGGTCTTATGAGCAATTAATTTCTTATAAGCTGATTTTAAATCAAGCGCTTTTAATAGAGTTATGTGTAACAACTAGATGTCACTCTCACTTTTACACAAGTTTAATAATTATTTAAAAATACTTTTTGTGATGATAAAATTGCAAGTTATATTTTTTTTGTTGTATGTTAAGATTATAATGTCAATATTGTGAGTCAACAACCATACATAACGCTTGAAAATGTGCAATAGTATACACATAACAGCAACTGCAATGATAATAGGTATAATAATAAGTTCCCAATTATAATGTTAATTTTTTATTTATTAAAATTTTTATGGTTTCATTTTATTTGAAGTTTCTGATTTAGATTATCAGAAACGCGAAAGCTCCAAAAGAGGGAGATAAGTAATGGAAATGTGTATGTAAAATCAGGCAAATGCTACAGATAGATAAATACAGATGCTATAAATAGATATAAATTGCTATAGATAGATAAATACAGATGCCAAATGCTACAGATGCTATAAATAGGCGAAATAAACAGCCATTTATTATACAAAACTACGTTATCTGACTGAAAGCCATGATTAAATTAACAGATTTATTCGACACTTTAACAAAATGCAAGAGTAAGTTCCTCATATGAAGGCAGAAAATAATCCAAACATATGGATTGCATGTACAGAATGAAGATAAATTAATCATCTTCCCTCTAATATTCTATAGGCTGTTTCATTTCATAACAGGTAATTTTAGATAACCTATAGATTGCGTTTTATTCAAATAAATTTGTTTGAGAAATAACACTTGAGGTT
>KK112063.1:63693-185749 GCA_000611955.2 Stegodyphus mimosarum | reverse complement strand
TTTGTATTATAATTTTGCTACACAAGTGCATGTACAACACATTTGTGGAATTATATAAAAATTATTTTAATTGTAGTATTAAAATTCATACTATGTATTGAAATATTATTGTTCATTTATGAAATGATGCTTTGAGAAGTAAATTTATTTAATAAATCGGCTTACTTTATAATTATAATCGTAGATTATTATACTAACCTTCACTTTCCACTTTAACAGGGCCCACCAGCGGCCGGGCGGTAAAGACGCTGAACACTGGTAGTTCGGTCCGAGGTTCGAATCCCGCGAACGGGCTGGCTGCATGGGCGTTTTCGTGGTTTTCGCCATGTGTAACGTGTATACGAGCCAGTTTCCCTTAGAAAGTCCTCCACGAAGGCATCCCTCCCTTTAGGCAGATAGCCCTCGTGTGCTTTGCCATAATCGAATAACCTAACCTAACCTAACCTAACCTAACCACTTTAACAGATAAAATACAAATTTATGTCTAGTTTTTACTCTAAATTTAAAAGCTGGTTTCATTTTCAGTACTCAATTTAATTTCAAAGCTGATGAGCTTAGACTGCTTTTGTATATCAAAAGATGTAAAATAAATTCTAAAGATGATGTTCAACAGGTATTTAAAACACAAGGTTTAAGCTTAAGGATTAATTAACACATATGTTTTGAACTGGTTTAATATTTATGACCGGAAATTAATTAAGAAATCGGAAGCCAGTTTGTAACAATGTAAATAATTACGTAAGCAGGTAAAATTTTAGCATCTCAAGAAAAGTAACATGATCAGTTTTTCTCTATATTTTGACATGCTGAGTACTTGGTTTTATGGCAGACGTAACTTATAAATTATTTAAATACTACTTAATTTTGACAATATTGTATTTAGATTCATGCAGATAGTTTTAGTATTACATAATTATAAATTGGGAATCAATAACTCTTTTACTCAATGTAACGGCTTTCGCTTCTATATAACTATTTAAAACAGAGATTATCTATTTAAACATTAAAAAGATAATAATCTGTTTTAAATAGAGATATATCTATTTAAAACAGATTACGCTACAAAATTAAACGTTTCACAACAACAGATTTATTAACTAACTGATCTGTTCCCAAATTAGCCAGTGTTAGTTCCGTGTATTATGATTTCTTTAAATGAAACTTGTACAATTAGTCTTATGTATAAGAAAAAGCAGTTTACGCACTGAGCCCATTTACTATTATAAGAAAAGAACTGGCATTCTATATATTTAATCACTCATTCAGTGAATGATGAATTCTTTCCGATTGGAGTATTATATAACATTAGAACTACAGTACTTCAGTGTTTGCAAATTTTTATTTCGCGCATGTTTTCGTGTGTTTCATATCAGCAGAATATTTTTGTTGTTGTTTTGTTTTACTGTCTTTGCCGCAGACGTCTGTAAGATAGCAGCAGACACTGTCTTTTGTAATTTTGTTCTTTCGGTGACAAATTATGTCACATATTGCTAGATTGGAACCCTGTAATTTCTGGTGACCACGTACGTTAGAAACGAGTATTTAGAATTTTCTGTATATCTCTAGTTCATTATTGGCTGTACAGCTGTCGATTAATAACTGCACAGTCGATTATTGTTTGTCTTGATAGATATTCTTATTCAGTGAATGGCATCACATGGATCAGTTTTAATTGATTTCATGGGGAGATCATTGAAACCTTCAAGTAAAAAAGCATATTTTGAATGACTTTTATTAACTCATACCCAAAAGTGCTTTTGCCCTTGCTTTAACAATTTATATTGCAAAGTTTGAAACGAGTAGTAAAGCATATTTTCCTATGCTAGGAAGAATTTATAGGTTGTACATTTTAAGGTTCCAATGAAAATCCAATTTTGAGGTACCAGTGGTATTGGTCATAGGGAAAAAGTTTAAAAAAAATCTTTTTTATTATGGTCTACAGTATCATTTATGATGCAACCTGATTTTATAGAATATAATTGTATCTACTACATTACACAATTTATTAATTATTCGATAGAAGTGGTGAACATTTATAAAGAAAGATATGAGGTTCAACTATTTAAATCTAAAGTTCTAACTTCGAACCCCACAAACACTTAACAAGCGAATAATCGCTTAAGTGTGAACAGAACACGTGAGACTTGAGAAGGGATTAAAACAATTTATTATTCAGTATATTTACAATCAGTTCTGACTTGGAACTTGTCATAAAGCCGCCACTCGGGCTTGAACTTAAATACTAATAATTTGAACTAAAACTAGCTTAACTAAAGCTCTTAAAGAATATAGCCGTATCTAACTAGTTGGCCCCTAAGTATTAATTAAATCGGCGAAGCCTAGCAAGGGCCTAAGATATGGCCGAGAGTAATAATAGCTAAGAGAGATGTAGCCAGAAGGCAAACGCGCTCTACTCAGGAAATCAGACTCTCTCTCCTGAAGTCGGAGATGGACTATTTAAATCACGACTTAAATAGCACATATTCTCATTTGCATTATCTGCGTTTCTGAAATTACATTCTGGCAGAAAATTGTAAGCTGAAATTAGAATAAGATAGGAAAGATACAAAACTTAAAATAACTGTTAATTAACATAATGTAAACCTTACAAAGAAAAGCATGTCTCTTTGCATTGGATGAAAAGCAAAATCAATGATCTGTTAGTCGGTTTTACACATAAACACCCATATATATTAATTGTTATTATTATTATTATATACTTCAATATTTAGAAGAAATATGTAAGATAATTTATTATACACTAGGTACAGACAGATTGAATATTAATAGATACTACTTAATGCTAAGCAAGAAGTGATTTAGAATCATTCGATATTAGCAAATAGCTTAGAAAAGATCTGCATGCTGAAGCTTAAGTATTCTCTTTTCATGGTTTGTGCTTTAGACGTTTGAAATCGATGAAGACCAAATCACGTGGTCTCAAAGAAGTCGCAAGGAGCCCACAGTTAATATCAATAATGAATTTCCATGATACGGAATTATCATTTGACTGAGAACTTGTGTATGTGATTTCTGTAGCTATCAGTGACTGAGGCTCAGCGAAATGGAGGAGATTCCTGGAAAACGGAACGTGAGTGGCATTTCTTCACCTGAGGGGTTGTCTCCATATTGAGATCTAAAATGAGTTGTTTCTGCACTTAATTTTCAATGGAAATATTTGCCACGAAATGCCCCATTATATGCTCTGATTCCATTTACAATAAATAATACAGTCACAGATATTAGCATAGATATTTGGAAATGATACATTTTCCGTTTCAGTCTTTGGTTTCCGGAAGGATGTGTACAATTTCGCTTAATGTATTAAATAACACAAATGCGAGTTCTGGATCTTGTGAATAGACAGATATGTCTCTTTACATGTAAATTTAAATGTATTTGGGATTTAGATTTTGCTTCTTCCATATAATTATTTGAAGTCCTTTGTTGACACGCGAATATTCTAGCACGCACACATGAGTGAGTAAACACTTATAGGTGAAATGGTTTCCATGGCATCCGCTGCGACTAGAAAGAGAAAGTATTTCAAAAGACAATATTTGCGGCTAGGATATAATTTTATCCGAATTTTGACAGTTAACTTAGTAATTTATTTAAATGAAACTCAACATTTCATTTTCGGGTCTGATGGAGAGCGAAATACTCAGTGTCATTCATTTGAGAGACAAACAATATACTCTAAAAGTTACATGTAGTTTTTGCTGCTCGTCTAACTGACGTTGTTAGCAGTTTCTATTCTGTACGTTCATTGATTTATCTGTGATACGCATAATGATGGCTCTAAAAAGTAGTCTTTCTAAGTAAACAAGATAAAAGGATTTATTTTAAATCTAATACACGAATAAGTCTGCAATTTAAATTCTAACTGTACAATTTTAACAGCTTGTGTCCAATGTTATAATAAGCACAATGCATTCGTTTTTTAGGCTTTTATCGGGTTTTCATTACTCGACCTGAAATTAACTCTCGTGTGTTTCGCATTCAAGGTTGCCTTTTCTCTTGAATTTGGTATTATTTGCGTTCATGTAAGTAGTTTTTAGGATTGTACCTCACGAAGTATGCCGAGATAGCTTTGAAGCAAATTTGAAATCAGCCCACAAGTTTTCCTTGTCGTTATGTTGTCTAGTCAACGTATATACGAGTGTAACATAGATTTACCTTCTCGTGGTACACTCCGGGCAACGTCTACGGCAAAATGATTTACAAATACGGCATTCAGTCTGGCTCTCAATGTGTCCTTATGGGAGCGATATTGGATTTCCAGATTTAAGTTGATGGATTAACCGATGTCTTTCCACCTTTATGTTCATTTCTTTTTGTTTATAAGATATCTCTTGTCCTGTGTTCTTGCCATTGGAAATAAAAAAAAAATTTGCCTAATCTTTCATTGAACAGGTCTGCATTATATTGAGAGCTCTCTGTCTAAGAAAGGGGATTGTTTCAAGCAAAATTTTTGATACAAACTTTCTCGCATTAAGTTACACATGGCAAAAAACACGAAACCGTCCATGCAAAAGTAACCGGATATCCTGGACTTGCCCCAGCATAAGAACCAACGTTTTATTCCACATGGCCACTTATAGAACAGAATGCGTTAGGGACAATGGTTCATCTATGATCTGGGGTAAAACGAATAGCGCTACTATTTTTCCCCGACACCAAAAGTACTAGACGAGATGTTGGAGAAAGGGCGAACAGGATTTCTCTTTCCATACCTTGAAGACTAATTGTGACTTCTTATTTATATCTTAGTAACGTTATTTGTACGTCAATGTTTTTCTTGGGTTAATGGAGGGGGAGAAGTGAAATGTAACATCTCAAATTAAAATTCATGTGTTTTCGTTTTGACTCCAGAGCTTGAAGCCTCAAAAGATCTTTGAGGATATGAGTTTGATAATATTGAGGATATGAGTTTGATAATATTGAAGATATGAGTTTGATAATATATATATTTCGGGCCTTTGATGATATATCATCAAAGGACCGAAAAATCGAGTGTTAAAAGAATTAGTGTTAATTGAGGACACAATTTTATTTTTGGAATATTTTTTTCTAAAAGAGAACCATTTACAGTATATAGTTACATATGTACTACAATATATTAAGTATGTCATGTAGAATCATTAGCATATTTCTGTAGCAGGAGAGGTACGAAATGCGCAATGCCATCGCCGGGACTCGAACATGAAACTCTCGAATACGCACAGAGTATGCTACCATTACACCGCGAAGACATGATGGAAGGAGGGAGAAAATACGTTATTGTCGTTATAGAAAACACTACAGTACTGCATTAATTGCTACACTGTACTTGAAAAAATGTACTCACAGGTCATTGTTTGGTAAGACACTCCTCCCCGTACTCTCGTAGTCGGGATCTGGTCACATCACGGCCAGAGTAGGCATGGCTTCCGTAAAAGGTTGGTCAATTGGTATCTTGCAACAAAACGTTCTACAATGTAAAAGGAGTGTATCATTTCCTAGAGAGTGAGCGGAATGACATTGTCTTCTTCACTTTTTTCTGATGACATTTCTTACGCCTCAAACAAATCTGTTTGTACATCAGATTTCACTGAAGTACGCACAGCAGCATTCTCATCTGCATTACCAAACTCCTCAAAACTAACACCAGGGCTCACAACGTCTGGTAGACCATTGCATTGGTTAGATAAAATGCTATCATTGTCATCAGCTAAAGCGTCTTTGTGTCTCCAGGCATTGCTAAAAAAGCGTGGTATGTGTTGTGATGACACGGATTTCCAGTGTGTGACGATAGCTTTTATATTGCATCACGCACACTTGAATTTCGGTTTTCCGTTCTTTCTCAGTAGCGCGAATTGCAGATGTCAGGAGTCGCTTGAGATAAAATCTCTTCATAACTGCAATAACGCTTTGATCCAAAAGCTAAAACGACTTTTGCATTTGGAGGGAAAAGTGAGCCTTTACATTGGTTTCTTACATTTAAGTTCAGATCATGTACATTATGAACTGTACACCTGGCATTCTCATACAAAAATGCCTTTTCTGAGACTTCATTCGACTATTAATACGAAGGAGCCAATTCTGAAATGACTAGCTGTTGATCCAAGATTTCTTCTGGTGACAGTAGATGCAAAGTAAAGCACTATTTATGTTTTTAAAACAATGTGAGTTCTCTTGATTACCAGTCACAAAAGGATGGCGTTTATCATTGTCATCCGCATTACAGACAAGGATGATAGCGAAACGGTGTTTACGGTGTGTTTCACCACGACACGTGTCATCTTTTGTTCTGAGAATACGACTTGGGAAAAGATTGTAAAAAAAGTCCAGTTTAGTCCATATTGTATATATTGCACGAAACATATTTTATTTCATGCAACCAGTTGTTTGCTCCTTCTTCACCACCTTTAATTGCCTCTTCTTTCTTTTCAAGACCTTTAAGTGTTGTGGATAATGTAGATTTGGCAGTTACATACTTTTAGGCAATTCTACCTTTTTCGAATTCACGACGTTTAACTTTAGAAATTTCAGTTTTGTTTATGGATCCATTCTATGTTCTACTTTCTTAGCCATGAATCACTCTCTTGCTGCTTGCGATTTAACGTTAGTTGTCTCATCCTCAAATCTGTCGAATAATGCTACTAGAAATTTCGAAGAATTAAGACAAGTTGGTGCACGCTGAAGATTCATATGAAACTGAACTACAATCCAGTAAATCTATGTAAATGTTTTATTATAAATTCTTAGCACTTAAATTTTAACTGGAACTATTCATTTAGTATGATATGTCATATTGGGAAGAAAAGAAGATAATAATTTATAGCCGGTGACATTTGAAGAAGAAGACAGGTAAGTAATTTTACCTGATTAATTTAGAATTATTCAAGATTTAACATTAGTTGTACTATTTAACATCTATAGAATAAAAAAGCACATCTGGAGAAAGAGCATTTGTTGATTGAAGCTCATTATTGACGCAATGATCACGATTCGCGAGCAGCGTTTTCTAAAGAATACAGTATATTCTGAAAGGTTTTGAAGTTAAAGGGACCAAATATTTCTGAAAGCACTCCTAGCAGAGAAACAACAGAAATAAAATATGAAAAACTTTGAAAGTTTGGTTAAATAATAAAATTTAATGAATCAGTGGATTAAAAACAATTCGTAGCCCGTGCTAACAAAAATTCTCGTTAACCTATAAAACTTCCTATATGATCATATACTTCGCTGCTGAGACGAAATTTTGTACATGTTAACCGAGTCTTCGCCTTAAACGAGTTAGTGTTAAGGGTACACTAACTCGTGTACTGTATATATATATATATAGTACACTCATGATGATTCTTTTATTTTGAGATAAGTTTTCTTTTATTAATGTATATTATCAAATTTACTTTTATCAGTATCGTTCATATAAAATTATTATATCTATCAAAGTTACACTGAGAAGAGTAATAGAAAATTATATATTTAATATATTTTGTTGAATTACATTTAGAAGCAAATTTCGATATGTCAGACCATATTTTTCAGCTTAAAAAACTCCTTGGAAAGTTAAAAATTTTAACCTTTCTTATTTCGTTATTTATTGTTAATATTACCGCTTACGCTTTGTACATGGCCGTACCTATTGCATTTTACTGAACACACGCGCAGGCGAAGATGAGCTGTGAAAGAACTGATAAGAAGAAACGCGAAATATCGCTACAAAAATATAACCGGGAAAACTCAGGCAAACGCGCCTAGGGCTTTGACCACGTGACCGAAAAATAACGCAATGCCGACAAGGACTGCGGTTCTGTGAGTTTTCGCAATCTAACCCTCAAAGTAATGTGAAACTACTTTGATGCGAAGTTAAAATTCATGGTTAAAAATCAAAGTGGAAAATTTAGATAAAATGTACTGGGTAGAGATTAAATATGAAATGTGTCTTAGTACCAGGACTTAAAAGAGACGCTTTTACCCTGCTCGGTACGTTAAAGTACCGTTTTGAAACCCGAAGTATGATCAAATAAAATCCCGCGAACGTCCAGATGTCGATAATGTTAAATTTACCTACATGCAATCAAAAAAGGCACTTGCATCTATGTGGCTTTTTCTTAGGTAGATCTTTAAAGTTTCATTTTCGGAATGGCCCTATTTTTGCCCCTGGCAAAGAACTTTGCGTTATTTTAGCCTAAATTCCGGCTGATTATTTTGCTTTAGAGATTGTTAGGACACTATTGGAAAAGTCTACTGCAATAGGAAAGTAAAAATGTTGACATGATTGTTACGCGATCTGTCAATTCTGGTGCAATTCGGAAACGAAATCCATTAGGATAAGTGAAGGCAATTTCATCTAAATATATCAGACTGTTGCATATACAGCGGGCAAAAAAACAAAACAAAAAAAACAAAAAAAAAAGGGGGACAGTTCCTACATCTCCCTTCCTACTGTTGACGAATTCAAATTGCGTTTTCCATGTCTCGAAGGCTCGACTTAGGATATGTACTAGATTTACATATAGCATTGTTCTAATATAGGTAGCTTGACACAAAATCGAACTCTTTCTGAAATGACATGCCATTTTTTTTTCATATTTCAAGTCTACGACTCATCAGCCATCATTATGCTAAACTGCCAAGTTCTGTAAAATTTTTTTAAAAAATGAGCTCTCAAAATTTTAGCTCCTCAATGTTAATTCAATTTAGTTGCATTTATTAATATCTCTCTTTTTAATACACTTACTTGATTCCTTCTTTCACAGTTCGAAATTTAGGCTCACTCCAAACAAAATTCACCCATTTTTTATGATTTATTTTTAAAATTGGTATTTTTAAAAAAATTTTAGAAGTTTTTGAAAAAAAAAATTTGAATTATAACCCATAAAAGTTTTACCATCAACTTGAAGTAGATGTATTTCTAAGTATACCTACAAAAAATTAGAGTTTTTATTCAAGGTTTTCAAAGATATACGTGAATTTATATACTGGCGCGCTTTGAAATTTGGCATATTTGTTGAAAGCGATAATAACATCTAATGTGGTATACGCACTTTGATGAAATTATTTGAAAGAAGAACGATGTGACTTTTTTCCCGCTCCATTGCAATGAAAGGGTTAGAAAAATAGGTTGCCACGTATTAAGAAGTTCGCCAAGTGAATTATTCTTGGAGCAAACTGAAACGAAAAATCGCCAAATTAAGTTTTTGAATTTCTCCGTAAATTTCTCACCAAAGTTTACAAAATCTAATATTTAGGCATAATTTGAGTCGTAGAATCGAAATATGGAAAAAAAACTTTGAATGTTATTTCAGAAAAAAGATCCATTTTGCGTCAAAATACACATATTAGAATAATTCTATATATAAATGTAATATGTATCCTCAGTCGTGCTTTCGAGACATGAAAAACGCAATTTGAATTTCGCCAATCAGCCCAGTAGAACGGGACATATAAAACTGTCTTTTTTTTTTTTTGCTCTGTGTACATACAATAACAAAGGACTGAATGCTAGTGAGAAATTTGAAAATAGACTATTTGATCAGAAACAAAGATGACAGAAAAACAAAGAGCAAAATGTATTTCCTTATTTATGTTTTTTAAAACATTGTTTTGTGATAATAAATATGTTTATATATGTTTAAAATCCCTCATATTTCATTTTTGCAATTCTGTAATTGATTAGATTACTTTTTAATTTAATTTTTGGTCTAAGGGGCAGAAACACTTTATTAGGTACAACACAAACGATTATTCTTCATTGTGGTATGTCGCATGCGATGTTAAAGTAAAATTTCTGTTAGCTGCAGTTAAGTTACAAAGCCGTAAAAAGTTATTATTTCCGCATATAACAAATCACGTGAAATAGGTGTATTATCAATTGCACTAAATGCTAGTTTTATTAAAAAATAAAAAATGTATCCTTTCAAAGTGTTAATCAGCTAGTTAAGTATTTCGTAGTTATAGACGGAAAACTAAATTAACGGTCCAGCTCTCATGCCTAATGGCAATACGTTTGGGAATTAGCTATTTGGCCAGTCTGCGTGGAAGATAAATGCTTTTGTAAAGCAGCTTAAAGTAATATTATAAGAAATTTTCTCCATCCTTCCAGTGGGCCTTCGTTGTGTAATAGCAATTCAGACTAGCAATCGGAAGTTTTGAGCCAAAATTTCTACTAGTCTATACAACCTAATGACAGCAAAAATCAGAAGGATTAGTTTCTTCAGCTTTCAAAACAGGAACTTATGCCAAGTAAAAGGAGCAAAAATTCCAGTATCATTTAAAAATCACATCATACTGGCATCGCAACCGTTAAAATACACCTGAAATGCAATGGTAATTTAATGTACATGAGACCACTCTTACAGCTTCTCCATAAGATTTATGAATTCTTAATATCCGCATTTCACTTGAATAGTTAACTATCGAAACACGGATCCGAAAGGTTCAAAGCATTCTAAATTGTTAATATACATATATTCAATGTACCACTGTTAAATGATTAGTCATTCTAACCAGTCCTCAAATTAAACTGAAATTTTGTTATGGCCAAACGAAAATTTTGAATGATAATTTGGAACCACGTCTGAGCTTTGATTTTACCATACGACGAAGTTTAAGATTATATAAATGCAGCAATACAAATCAGTTAGAACCGTTTCACATTTAAAATTGCATAAAATGTCAAAGCTTTGTTATATAGCCGGGCTAAATAATTCCGATGATATCATAGATTATTAAATGCTCATAAAACTCCACTATTTAAATAAAAGTATATAATATTTTATTGATCAGTCATATTTTTTACATATTGTATTTAGATTTATGTCTCAGCAGTGTCCAATAAATACTGAGGAATATTTAAGTCATCAAAAGAAACCTGCGTGCACTACTAACTCATGAACATTCCAACCTTAACCCACATTTTGTATTCTTTTTGATGGGAAAAAAGCAAGGACATAATAAGGGAAAAAATATTAAGCTCTGTTGTGAAAATGAGGCGCACGACAAGATCGCACATTATTCTCACTTTTCGTGATCGCGTCATAAAATCTTCCATTGTACTGCGGCTTGGCTGTGCCCGGGTCCAAATTATTTTTCTGAGTAGAAAGAGAGTTCGAAAGTATTTGTGTCACGCTAGCTCAGAACGATATTACATGGAGAGGAGCGAATCTGGGTAATAAGAACTCCAAAGATATTTCTAGGTTTTAGGTAATAGCAATCTGCTGACACGCTCATCGGCACTTATCAGACGTAGGTTCTAACCGGAACAAGATATAAAATGTTAGGATACACCCACAATTGATAGATTAGAAATCCAAGGCCGTAAAATATTAAGCTTGCTCTTCTTTTCTCGAAGAGATATTTCAAAGGTCATTTTTATGGTATTATATTAATCAGCCAATTCTTATGTCGCCAGTGTCCTAAGTCGCATATGCTTTACAAAAACGATTTTTGAAGCATTTTTGGGGACCCAAATTATATGCAGTCACGTTTCTTTCATTTGAAAAAAAAAGTTACGTTTCATTTGAAGGAATGCAAAATTTCCTTTCAATAGGGTGCACATTTCGGAGTTCAGACCAAGATATAATTCCTTCAGATGTTATCAGCTGAATCAATGCAAGGTCTTGGAAAGATGTTTCGTGCCATTTAGGGAAAAGACTACTTCAGCAATTGAAAGTGCTTCAAGAAATGCTTTCAAGTGCATGATGCAGAGATAATTTCATAGACTTGCATATGAATAACAATTTGAAAAAATAATTATAACCTTAGTTGCGTTGGAAATATTCAATTACAACAACATCCAAACGTTCACAGTACGTTCAAAGAGAATAATGGTTTGTTCTATGATAACGACGCATATTTTAGAGCGCTCTACGCAAAATGCTAAAATCTTATGTATTGCCACAGGTTTGTTTAGGTGTATCTTTCTCCGTACAATACTGATTTTCTTCGCAACATTTCATTCCAAAAATGTGTTATAAAAGTACGCTATATTTAGAGCAAGATTCCGGCTTTCAAATAGCGATCGTATTAGTTATTACTGCCCCTTACTTAACTGCTTCGAGTGAATTTGGGAATTTTAAAAGGCTTTTCATTTTGGACAGCTACGTTAGTGAACTGCTGACCTTCATTTTTAATAATAGCATATCTGTTATATTATAATAAATTTATTTTTTATTCATATTAAATGCTATACGTAACTCAAGAACGTATTTTGCATAATACCAGAATTGCCTACAGAAATGTTTTTTTTAAGATCTGTTATATAAAAATGTACCACAGTGACTTTAAAATTTCTCACAAGTGTTCAACATTATTTGCAATGCTTTAAATGATATGGATTACATATGATGTTTTTGAAATTTGAAGATTCACTATTTACACATTTTAGGAATGAAAATTTTCCATTCAGAAACATTTTTTCTGCATATTACGATATGCAAATAATAATTTATAGCATAAATACGTACATAAATTAATGAGATATAAAATATGATCAATATTTTAAAAACGTCTATAAAACATAAAGGTTGCTTGTCCAAAACATTTTATTATTAGGTTAAAGCACATATTGCCATTCAGATTTCTCCGCTTGAGTACAAAACGACAGTTTTTCCTTCAAAGTTTAACGCCAACCTTAATTATAATCAACGCTTGTTGTTTCTTCTTAATTTGGGAGAGGTTTGCAAATCTGTAATATTCTATAACGTAATCGAAATGCGAAATTGAATGAAAGGAAGATTATACATTATGAGTGCGTTTTTTGTCTCCGTAAGTATGGAATGTAGACAGATGTTTTATCGAAACTATACAAACGAATTAGTCATTACTTATGCAATTATAAATGCTTCCCTTCCAAATGTTCTTCTCATCATGTATAGCACAATAATTAACTGATGAATTTCACTCATCACTGATAAAAACCTTTAGTTCACATGCATGATAGTAAACATCTCTTGATTTATGGATAATGTTACTTATATTAATGGGAAATTACATAAATGCGTTTATTAATAGTTGTTATTGTTTCAATCTTTAATAATCTTGAATAACTTTCATGGTACATCACCAAGTTAAAAAATCATTTCTATTTCTGTTGAAACGTAATAGAAATGAAAAACAACAAATTACGTTTAAATGCGTATGACGCAGTTTATAAAAAAACTAAAATGTAACTAAGAAAGTAAAATTAGACAAAAATCAACTATAAGCTAGTATTAAGGTTACTAGTATGTTACTTCTGTAAAATTTTAACTTTTTATAGAATAGTTGATATTTTTATGAAACCAACATAGACTTAAGATCAATTTTTGTCTGTGTTTCTCAAGTCTTCGTGCGTCCCTTCCATTCCTTTAACTGCGCTGTTATGCGTATATAGTATGGATATGGAATTATAATTTTAACAGTAATTTCTTTGAACATGACAAGAACTGACAAGTCAGTGACAGTTACTAAGCGTATTGTGTGTGTACAAAATAGCAATATTCCAAATTTCAGAGGTCGGTTAACGATTAAAAACGTTAAATACTAAAATCAAATTACATTAAAGGAAATGAGGTTATTTAGTAAACATTAACGGTATGTTAAGCCCCATATCTTTTTTATTTTGTAACGTACATAAGAATTGCTATTTCTTGTATGTGAGTAAGAATACTAATTATATTCAGTTTCAGTACAGTTAACGTAAAACTGTTCTCAAAAATCTAAATATTGTTAGTGCTTAAAAAGTACTTGGAACAAGAATTTTGGCTGTCCAGACTTTAAATCCTCCAAAATTCAAATAATACCAGTTAAGCAGTATTTACTATTATGCCTAAACCATTTCGTTCCACTATCAGCAATATTTCGGCTAACAAAATCTAAAATTATAAGCCTTCTAATTAAATACAAGTTATAAAGCTAGGGCGTATATGACTGAAAATGCATTAAACTAATTCCAAAATCTCTATAAAAGACAAATTATTTTATATCGATTGATAACGGAGATTTATTCCTTAGCACTGATCTTTTCAAAATTTTAGAAAACATTTGAAATGTTCCGATATTTATGCTTTACGTGAAGTAAGTAATTCTTTTAACAAAATTATCGCACTGTTTAATTTAATTGGCAAACGTGATATTAATCACTTGTTTATTATCTTGCTTGATTTTTAAATAAATGCTGTTTTATTCTAAAAGTAAGTAATGTGAGAAAAGAAATAAAATATAACTTTATAAACAAAATAATGCATTCAGTAATCCTAAACTGAAGCCAGAATTATCATCAAGCTTTTGCTATATTCTTCAGTGACAAACTTTATAACAAATACATGTTAAAATCAGTAAAAAAATGCATGTACATTAAGGTAAAAGAGAGAATCTTCGAGTCATTCTTTATAGCTTTCAGAAAATATAAGTTTTTATTGAAAGCTGTGTTGACATTTTGTAAATATAATGCGACAGATCAAGACTTTCGATAAACAATATCGATTTATCGGATAAATAATATTGTTTTGTGTTTCTAATGTAGAGTATCAAAATGCAGCTTTCCTCCCAGCATAAGAAGAAATAATTCGTCAAAACGATACAGTTTTAGAAGATTGGAAATTTAATATAATACGTCAAGACAAAAGGAATTGTTCATGAATTAACCTAGCACGAACTACCAGTCACAACATTTAACCTCTCAGCCACCAGTGAACAGTAACGTCGGCTGACCTACTGACTGAACTAGTGATGCATCATACTTGTCGCAGCAATTCTTTTTTATATCGAGCCAGTCTGCAAGAAAACGTCGCAATGAAATTACATTACTCTATTTTTTTTCCGAAAATCATTTACTTAATCTGTTCGTAGAAAGTACCAGAATAGTTACTATGAAAAATTCAAAAGTGCGTATAATAATTCATTTACAATGCATAATAATAATTAAACTACGGAAAGAAAAGGTTTTGAACTTAGTTTTCAATAAAAGACACATTATTTTTCTAGCAGAATTATTGGAATGCACCTGGATTACGGTATTTTGTGGTTAACCCCTACTATAAGATAAAGAAACCAAGTGTAGTGGGAAGTCACTTTACGTGGATTGGGTTATTGAAATAATGGTAGAGACGATCAGCCGTGGTCTAGAGGGTAAAAGGTGGTTCTAAATTTAGGCTGCGATGCGTTTCGAAAATGAAGGACGGTCCATTTTATTGATGAAACGACTCGAAAGGTTCCACGGACTGAAATGAGCGAAAATTGTGCCTTCAAATTACCCTGCGGTCGGAATCCCCTCATTAATTGTGGTAAAAGCTTTCCGGTGGTGGAGAACAAAGGCGAAAAAAGCGGCCGCTTTCATTCCACTGCAGTGACCAGATTCATGGATGAAAAACCAATTTGAAAATAAATGCCCATTGTCGGTCCAATGCTTCTTTTGCTGGAGGTTTCTAATTTTATTTCAATTATCCTTCTCCAAGATACGTTACTGTTGTTCTTTCTGTGATTCATTTTCCCTTCCGAATTCGCGGCAGCGAATAAACAGTTTCAGTAAGTGACATATTATTAATGATCTCAAGTGTAAAAATATCCCACCACTCGTTACTTACTGGGAAAGAATTAACAGCATTTTTTCCGTGAATAAAGTATAAGTTTACAAATCTATTTCATCATTAACATTTATATTTTATCATGAAATCAGCAAATAATAATGTCTCGTTAGTCGACTTTACTTTCATGAGAGATATCATTTATGCGTAAAGAAAATGTTAAATACTATAAACAAATATTTTATTTGATTCGTATTTTTATAAAATCGAAAAAACATCTGAGAACCATCGTAAAGTATTCTACGTACGCGAATAATATATTACTTCGATTAGGAATCTTGCTAATTTAATTATTTAGAAAACTGATAAATTTATTACTTATCCACAAAATACTTTCTGCTACATTTAACACATTAGGATGATTAATTGAATTTTACTATGTTTCTATTAATGCCACAAAAATGTCATTTTGAATAGAGCATACATTTCATGCATAATAGTCCATAACTGTATATAGGCAGAGGTGTTAAACATTTACAAAATGCTCACCATTGATGACGAAAATAACCGAAAAGAAAAAATAAAGTTTCCAAATTATTATGCGCATAATTTATGCTCGATGACATTTTTGAAACTCTATTTATACATTTGAATACTTTGTTCAAAGCATTTCATAATAAACACTTACGAATACGATTCCCAGAATTAAAAAATCACGTCACACAATATATGAGATGCATCAGGGGTTGCATGAGCTTTTATAATAATATCAGTATAAAGACAAAGTAATTCAGCGTAATAGAGTCAGATAAAGAATTATAATTGGTAGAAGGGTGACTGAAGTAGAGCTTTCTTAAATGCCAACGTTAAAGAATTAACCTCTTTGCAGCATCCCTCATCAAAGGCCTAGCTAGTACAGTTAATCGGTCAAAATGACGAGAAAGAAATCTTAATTACTACAGTTATTTTGCGGATAATGGAAAGTTGAGTAAAGGAACGGTTTACGGTATATCATCCATTCTCGAAAGATACCAGGGCCTACGGAAAAAAGCTAAGCACTAAATCGAATGCGAATTTATGCGCATGACCTTAGGAAGAATAAAAAATATAGAGTTTTATCAAAATTAATAAGCTCTATCATATTATAATTTGGCTACAAAATGTATGCGTAAATAGAGATATAAGTGCTGTGATTCAGATTAGTAGAGACCACACAGCCAAAAAAAATATTCTTTTCAATAACACACGAAGTAAATGTTATAAAAGCTTTATGTGAGTAACAGACCTGATTATGTGCTGTGATTGTGGAGATGCAGCTCGACTCTCCTGGCACACTTCACGTCGCCCACGTGGTGTTTTCATGGGCTGCGCCACAGCAAACCGGAAGCAACGTTAGCCAAAAGCCCCAACAAGAAAGGTTTGAAACATGTAACAAAAGAGAAACCGTAAAACACAACCAGAAGGGTACAACCATATAAGCCTCTGGTTTTTTTATATATCACGCAAAGATACTGTGTTGTAACTGATGTCGTTGCCTCGTTCAGCATTCTTGTGTTTTTCATAATATTAGATACATATGCGTGTAAGTAGTAGACAATGTTCGACACGTGTTTTACAAATTTAAGCTGTCTGACTGAGTGCAAATCGATACTGAATGAGAGAATCACGATATGATGCATTTTTGTGCACTGATGATTCCTTTTAGCTTCTGAAATGATGATTGTTACTACTGACAATTACAGAGAAGGCATGATTCGTTTCGTATCGTGTTAGGGGAACGAAAATTGAATAATAAAGGGTATTCTCGAGTTCGCTTCCTCGTATAAAGTCATAAGTCAAAGCTAAGAATAGCGCCGCTCATAAAACTGCCACACAGCGTTCTCGTAACCGTTACTATTAAACGCCATGAATTTCTTCGTAAAGACGTGACTAGCAAATGTTTTCTTTTATGAATATATTAACGCCCCTAAACGACTGTGGGGAAGGGTGGAAAAGGAAAAAGGGGAAAAAAATTTCTTCCGCGCGTGAGGAAATACTTTACGTTCCGCGGAAACTGCGACGGAAGTTCGAGATTTCTTCTATATATTTTCTTTTTCTTTAACCCCATGCGTGGCGTGCGCTCTCCGTTGGTGGGCTGCCTGCTAAATCTCTCACCCACACCCATCCCTTTGCAATCCAATGGAGAACAAAAATCAAAATTTTAAAATTCATGCCTTAAATAAAAGAATGTATCCATGAGCGTCAACCAACCCACGCCCACACAGACGCATGTATCTATCTACCTACATATATATACATATATCTATATCTACCTATCTATGTTTATACATATATATATATACACGCACCTGATAGATATATATAAACATGTAGATGGATACTAGATATATTCTGATGCAGAGGGCCTTTTGGCTCCATCGTTTGCATATTTCCGCAGAAGAATCTGAAATAGAAATATTTAAACATAAAAACATAAGGCAAGTGGAAATAAAGAAAGCGCTCCGGTTACAAAGAATAGTGATTCACGCGCTATTGGCGTCATGTTAAATGCGGCCTGATATTCTTACGCCTTATTTTAAGAGAGAGCGCTGTTATACATGCGGGGGGGGGGTGTCATTTGAAGCGAAATACTGGCATGGAAGCTGCTTGTGGATGGGAGACTGGCTTCACGGTAATGGGGAAAAAGAAATAAGAACTGAGAAAAGTGATTTTCATTTTGAGTCTTCTCGATTGAGTTACACAGAAAGGGGGCAAATCGAAATTTCATTCTCTTTGAAAATTTATCTAAGGATTGTCGTGGGTAATGTGCTTGGCATTTCAGAGTGTATGATTTTATGTGTCACGGTTCCATTAGCTTGCTATGGTTAAATCAGACGCGTAGCTGAAAATAGAGACAAAGATTCCAAGTAAATGTTTATCATTTCTTGTTTGAGATGTACTAGCTCTACAATTCTTAAAATTATTTTCATTAGACGCAAGTCAAATACAAATAGAAATCGAGTGGGGTGTTTATGAATGTAAAGTATGAGATAATTTCAAGATACTCTCGCCCTTGTGCAATTTATTTCAACATTAAATTTCATCATTCTTAACTGTCATGCACTTGCTTGCTATGTTAAAAAAAGCCACCATAGTTACAGCATATTGCTCAATATTGCTCAAGGAACAAAAGTATTATACTCTGTACACAGGGCAAAAGCGGAATAAATAAAAGAAATGATCATACGTAGCGCCATTTACTGGATAAAAGAGAGAAAATAAAATTATTTAAGATTTCTCAATGCAGTTTTTTTCTAAAAGTTTTTAAATTTCAAATCTATTAGTTTTCGATTTTTTACTTTAATTTTACCGGATAGATGGAACTAGGTCTGTTCAACATACTTTGCTCATTTCGTTTTCATTTTCTCAAACCCCAGAGCAGAATATCTTTGGTCCTAGAAGAAATGGGATCTCTTGCCGGAATCTTTGAAACCAGTCAACATTTTTATTACGTTGACTCTTATCTAAGGTTTATTTTTGTTAATTTTTATAGTTCTCACGTTTTTATAAATTTTCTCTGAAAGGAACAACCGAATTTAATAGTCTTTAATCTTAAATTGAAATTACCTTAATAAATATTTCAGTTAATCAAACTTTCAATTTGATAATCATATGGAACATTCTATTGAGTAGCTGTAGTGGCGTTTTATTAATCGTAATAGTTAGCTTTGCGAAATAGAGCTGAGTGTTGTATAAGCGGTGAAACTGGAGTAGATAATATAGTTATAAATAATCTCAGCCGATGTTTAATGTTGTAGAAAACAATCGAGCTTAATCCCCTGAAACTCATTTATTTTACATTATTTTAGAAAGTAAAAATTATCAATTATCACTACATTATTTCTCCCACGTTAGGATACCACTTACCTTACATTTTTTTTATTATCTGAAAGGGTTTCGGGTTTTAGTTACACGTTTTTGCAGTCTTCCAAGTTGGAGCTACAGTAATTTTCATTTAGATTTAAGCATCTTTTTCTTTCACTACAATTTAGCAGTTAGACTCCATTTATTCTTATTTCAGAAACGTTTACATTAATTATACAGGGTGTCCCAGGATTATTGGTACAAACTTTAAGGGAGGTAGGGACATCACAAGTATTTAGATCTGCGTAAGTTGCTATGGTTGGAAAAGTCTTTGTTCGGCGCTGGGTGGCGATGTTCACAAGAGCATTGGAGGAAACGGACATGCATTGCCGCAGTCATTTGAGCTGCCATGCCCACAGAGGAGAATGGAGTGTTTTACAAACAACGAGCTGGCGGACATGTACCTGATTCACCGATTGGCAGAAGGAAATGCACGGGCAGCAGAAAGATTGGATCGCGAAAGATACGTGCAGAGAAATGCACCGGACCACCGGATGTTTACTAATTTACATCACAATTTGTGTGAATATGGATCATTACGAGGTAATAGGCATACTGAAGGCGGGACACGGACGACTTGAACTATCAGCATAGAACAAAATGCAATGGATACTATTCGAAGGAATCCGAATACCAGTGTACGATCCGTCGCTACTGCCGTTGGAGGATCTTGGAATAGTGTTCATCGTGTTTTGCAGCGTGAAGGTTTACACCCATACCATCTTCAAAGAGTACCGTCATTGATCCCCACAGATCTTACTGAACGTGTGCGTTTTGCACGGTGATATCTCGACCCTTGTCTCCAAGAAGCTCATTTCCAAGCCTACGTTTTATTTACGGATGAGGCGTACTTCGCGCGAGATGGTGTGTTCAACCACCACAGGGCCCATTTGTGGGCTGGCGGGAATCCCATGGCATGAGACCACATGCTGCCCAACATCGCTTTTCAGTGCAAGTGTGAGCTGGTGTAGTCGTCGACTTCTTATTTGGACCTTACTTGTTGCCAGCACCCCTAACATCTGCGGATTATCTCATCTTTTTGCAAGAGGTGATACCAAGTTTACTTGACCCTGTGCCACAGCACGTCAGGCGCCATATGGGGTTTCAACATCATGGGGCACCTCCTCATTATGGCGGATGTGTTCGTAAACATTTGAATCGAGTGTTTGGTCACCAATGGATTGGGCTATTAAATAGCATGGATTTTTTTCTATGGGGTACACTGACAATTGCTGTGTCCGACACACCTGTGGATGTAGATCTTGTTGCCAGAATCGTCTGCGCTGCTTCGGATATCCAACAATATCCATGTGTATTTGAGCAAGTCTGCCTATCCATGGTTCGACGGTGTAACGCATGCAT
The DNA here is from genome assembly GCA_000611955.2 of Stegodyphus mimosarum. Lineage (NCBI taxonomy): Eukaryota > Metazoa > Arthropoda > Arachnida > Araneae > Eresidae > Stegodyphus > Stegodyphus mimosarum. The sequence continues at coordinate 164,987 of KK112063.1, read as the reverse complement.
CGCTAGCAACGGTGGGAACATTCAATATCTTTTGTGTCATTTTCACATATTATATACCACAGCACATATAATACCTTTAACCGATAAATATTTCAGATAATCTCAGTCTTTTGTCGCTTCGTTTCTTGTATCTGTCATATTATTTTCCCATAACGTTTCCGGCCATGGGTTGCTATGCAAATCTAAATCCTTGTGATGTCCCCTACCTCCCCTTAAATTTTGTCCCAATAACCCTGGGGCACCCTGTACATATGTTTTGAGCAAAAAACTGACTAATTACACCTGCGTGTAAAATTTACTCAAGGGTTTTGATACGAATTGGCTGTACAAAACATACGTATGGATTTTAAATAATTAAGCAATTCAAAAAATGCGATGATATTTGTACATAGTAGTTTTACACTTTTTCTACTAATTTAAAAATACCTCTGTATATGATACTATTCAGCATTGTTCAGTTAAAATCAAGAGTCAAGTACTTCGCGCAAAATGGATATATACTAAATATTATATATAGTATATACATCTATCTGTCTATCTAGCTCTCTCTATATATACAGATGTATTCATTATGGCTGCACAAACACTGCAGAGCTAAATTAAGCAAAATAAATAAGCATTAAATTTGGGGTTATTTAAGAGGTTTCAAACGAATTTCATAATAGAATGGAAATTTTCATAATGCATTTAATGTCAACGTGTAATTTGAATAAGAAATATGTTTTTCTTATTTAAAATTTGTGTGAAGATCAAGGTGTGGTGCATCGAAAACACTTCTTAAAAATGAATTTATAAGATTTTCAAGGAAAATTGAGAAACCAGAAATTAGTATAGGATATTTCCCTTTAGTAATTCTCAAACTCGTTATCAAAGGTTAATTTATTAAAGGAAAAATATTCATTATGTAGTAAATTTGAAAGAAAATAGGTTAAATATTGTTTTAAGTTTTTAATTCATTAATTATTGTGTAGTTGCTGCATCTAAAAAAACTTCATATCTAAAAACGTTCGAAGCAAGGGAGTAACGTGAGATATTCGCAAGAATAAATAACCAATAACGGGAACCTTTCTGCCCCAACGTTAATCTATCCCAAATTTAAGAAGCGGAAATTAATCGTTGATGCGTCCAAAGACGTCAGATAATTAATTATTTTGAAGAATAATCGGATCAGTCATTTTTCATTTTGTTTAATTAAACTCTTGATGTGTATCTGTTTCGTTTAACAACATTAAATGAGATTATTGATGATAGTAAACATTTTATAATTTTACTAATGCGCTAATAATACTTTCCTCATATTTTTCTCTAGTTGGTAAACCAGAAAAAAATAACTTCCTGCAGTTAACACCATTCTATTTTCACATCTTCAAAATATATTTTTTTTCTGACAATTGTTCTCGTTTTGTAGAAACAAATATACATTACTTTAAGCACTTTTTGACGCAATTTAAGTATTTAAAAATCACCAGTCGATTTTCTTGAAATTGTTTAATTTCGAGCTGACTTTGCAGATAAATGTATACTAAAAATAAATTAGAAACTCTTCTAAACGCAGGTATATATGGAAGTCTATAGAAAATACACGTACGTTATGGAAAAGAGGGAGTGGATCCTTACAATTTAGAAAAAAATACACTCGTGTGCAAAATTGGCAGCGTTTGCAAATTATGTTTATTTATACGAAAAGTATAGAATAAAGTGTACTAATTAAGTCGCCGAAGAATTATGCAAATATTCAGAGTCGAATACCTAAACTTGCACTTGCGGGCCTGCGAAGCTGTGATCATGGAGGGCATATATGCACTTGAAATGTTTTCGGCGATTTCTGTGCTTGTATTCCTTCATGACATTCGCCGAGTTTCTCGCAAAAGCTGGGTAAATTTTAGAAGGTATCAGGTAAATTGAGTAGCCATGAAAGTGTGGATGATGAAATCAGATGGAGAATTGTCGACAGATTGGAAGCAGGCCAATCACAAGCGCAGGTGACTAAAGAGCTTACTGTAATGCCCAGTGTCATTTATAGTTTGTGAAAACAGCTGCAGATCAATGGATCCATATCGAAAAGACCTCGACAAGGTCGCCCAAGATCCACAATGACGAATGAGGATCGTTATTTGGTACTTTCAGCACGAAACAAGACTACTACAGTTTCATAGCTTTCACGTGAGCTGTATGATGCAACTGGAACCTGAGTTTCACGGTCTACGGTCGCTTGAAAGCTTCATGAATTAGGGCTGTATGTATGCCCAAAGACCCGCTTTTTGCGTCCGGCTCACAAAAGGACACAAGAGAGCGCGTTTAGCATGTGCAGTCAACATACGCTTAAATTAAAAAAAATTAAACTGCATCTTTATACGTTCTCATAATTTAATAGATTAGGATGTATACTGGACATTTACATGGCTCTTTGACATCAGTTGCTTGGTGTATTATTAAATTTGATTCAACCTTCCAGGCAACAGCGTGTAACGCATCTTGGAAAAATAGATATGTACATCACGTTTGCTTCCAGGAATACTTTTGTATTTATATTTACATACCTTTTTACGTAATAACAGGTTTTAATACTCTGAAACTCTCTAGAAACCAAGCTCTAAATACTGTAAGCTGCACATTGAATTTGATTCATGGTGAATACAAGAATATTTCTATTAATTTTTCTCTGCAAGAAAATTTATCAAAACAGTTACTCCAGTCAGGCTTAACTCGAGGCAAAACTTCTGAGAAGCCTTATCCTCAAAAATCACCTTAACGGCCTATAACAAGAAATTCGAAATTTTCTTTCAAGAATGGGATTAAGAAGTCAAGTAATACAATTTAGAATCGTTTCCAATTCTGAAGAATGTAAAAATTAAGCTCAAACTTAAGTAATAATAATTGCCATAAATTGAGTTTCTTTTGGCTTTGATATTACTGAAACATGAAATAACTTCTGTCTGATATTTGCTAATGAATAAAAGAAATCGCTGTTTTTATGTAGCAGTCAGTTACATCTTCTCAGTTAATTTCAAGCCCTTACAAAAACAAAACACTCTTATTTATTCCAGTTTTCAAAACTATTACAAAATTATTTGCTTAGAAAATTATTTGCTGCGTATAGAAACGTATTAGTATTGATCCTTCTTACCCTTTTTAAGAAATTTAGCCGTTTTATTTGATCATTTTTGTATATTCTTTACATCCACATACATGTTTGTATTGTAAGAAATATCGATATTTTAGATAATTTTGACTGCCACACAGATTCTTATCAAGGATCAGGGGTACGAGGGTCAAATAACAATATTAGTAACGATTCTTTTGTTGTTCCTTTACTCTTCTGATAAAAACAGCTTAGTGTATTCAAACCAATCGATGAACTTATTTTCTTTCATTTTTAGAAGACATATACAGCCCACTGTACTATTTAATCTTCTTTTTCTCTTTTTTGATTAATAAGTTTAAAAGAGATGTATGTAAATACAAATTTACATTTTCCAGTTTTGCTTTCGAAGTAGTTATTTCTCATATCATATATTCATATTAACATGTGCCTACTTTGATAATTTACTCGTATCAGCTTCAGCCCATATAATCCTTCTAGAAAAAAATTTTTCTCTTCCATGGGTTGGAGATTTAACTTGGCTTAAGCTTCCCAAAATTTCGGATGCTGATATTAATCTCTGTAGCGCGGAAGAGAAAAGCTGAGACATATTTACTAAGTATATGTTTAAGTTCACTAACAATTAAACAGTTTTGCTAACTCATAAGAATCACATTTATGATCTGCTTCTTGACGATTCTTCAGGTTATCTGCAAAGTGAGGAATTTGTGCTTGATTTGTGGCTGTTTAAGTTAAACAGTCAAATGCAACTACGGAAATTATTCCAAAGGAAGTTAAAGCATCAATTTTAAGACCATCTTGCCATTTATTATTCAAGAATGCTGTTCTTAGGAAGTTTAATATTCTCGCTTGCATACGACCTACTTTCGAAGGCGAGTGGTTCCTTTTTTATTGCATTTTTTTATCGTAATCAGTATCAACCACGCGAAAGTTAGTAAGCTAAAAATTCTTCGTTTGAAAGGCGAAGGTAGGATTAATTTTTTTTACTTATAAACTTTTGTCAAAAGCTCCTGCCGTATTTTTTAAGGCTCCAGATTTATGGGCTTAAAGAAAATACCGAGACAAGATTCTTGTATTAAATTAATAGTCCAAATTTTGATTTAAAAATTCATTGCTTTAATACAAATAAAATTTATTTAGTGTCTGAAGAGGCTTAAAGTGAACGCCTGGGTGGAAATTGATCACATTTTAAAGATAGGAAGTTTGCATTAAATATTTTCTCACGTTTTAGAAACAAAAATTGTTTATGATAAACGTATCTTGTTTTTTGTGCTTTATTAGTCTATTTTTTTACGATATTATGTTTTTTAACACATCGAAGTTCCGTATTGAAATATGTGGTTCTATTTCACAAAGCACCTACATTGCTATTTGACATAGACATATTTCTTATTTTTCATATTTCAAAATTTTGATCATTTAAATTATACCCTTCATTAATCTGAGATGTCTTTAATGTGTTCATCGACATGAAACTTGAAACAGCGATGAAAGCCGCATTAATCAAGTTCCCAAACGTCTATTATATAAATTTTCTTTTTGTTAAGTTGACCATTTTTATATTTCAACATATTTTATACATATAGTACATAGGCTGTTAATTCTAGTAATTATTCTAAAATCACTAACATTTTTACCTTTATATTAGATTTAAGATTCAGCGCTCATATTGTTTTCAAAAATAAAAATAATAAGTTGCACATGTATCATTTTAAATAAAAAGGTACAAATAATTAATCTTGGAGACATTAAAATTGTTTAATATTAACATAGATAAAAAACTAGGCCTCTTGCATGCAAAATGTATCTGAATTGTAAATGGAAAAGCTATTAAAGGGAATTAAATGTATTTCTAAAGTAAATATAAGAACGATAACGAAGTTTGAGAGTCGTATTGCCTTCAGGAATGCATGTAGTGTAATGTTAAGTTTTAAACCTACTAAAAAAAGCAATTCATGGCGTTCATTTTAACGTAATATTTGGTTTATTATTGCAAACTGGATGGGAAAGCGTGTACATTGATGGATGGAACAAAATTGCTAAGGACTTGCTAACTGTGAAATTAGGTAGCAGTATTAATATTTATCAAAATAAACTGTTTTGATGTTTCTAAAATTATCCACTATAGTGCTTTATATAACTACCAAGCAGCGGCGTGCGGTAGGTTTTCATGCAGGGTGTGCAGAGAACAACAACAATAATAATAATAAACCCATAAAAATGTACATTAAACACTTCTTTAACTTTTTATTATTCATTTGTACACAAAATCCATACGTCTATCTGTATTACTAACAAAATCATCAATTACGTGATCATAAAACTCTGGTTTTGACTGTAATAAGTGTAACATTTCTTTTTCTATTGTTATTAGAGATAAATTGCTTAATTTATCCTGGCTCATTGTATTGCGTGCATAATTTTTTACTCTTTTCAATGCTGAAAATGATCTCTCCACCGAAGCATTTGAAAATGGAATTGTACAAATTAAATGTGCCAATTTATTTACTTCGCTCGGGGCATCTGTCAAATCATTCAGCATTATATGCTGAATAAGTTTCGATAAATTCATTTCGTGGTATGACTCACTACGATAAAGAACACATAATTCATTGGTTAGCTTTACAAAATCGAAATGTTTTGCATAAGCGTTCTTTAACGAATTAAGGCATTCATCCGGAAATTTACTTTGATATTTCTTAAAAAAACTGAAATTCAATAGTTCAAATAATTTAAGCGAATTTAATTTTTTAAATTTATTTTTTTTTAAATCTTTTAAAATTGAAAATAAATAGTGTCCATTATTTCATAATATAAATTTTTAAAATGTTGGTCTTGGTCTACACTTGAGTTTTGTAAATTTACACGATGTTTTTTAAAATTTGGGGGACCCACTACAGAAATAGTCTCTTCATAAACTTCATCAAATGCAACAGAAGTTCGCATATTTTGAATTGCATCTTTTACTTCCTCTACTTTTTGACTAGAATATGCTATATCTAAGTTAGTTTTTTGTAAAATGTCAAATAGAACATCAGTATAGCTAAACACTTTGGCAAAAATATTTAGGAGAAAATTACCGTTGAATTCTTCAAAAAACATGTGATAACTCTTTGCGATATTAATTGTATCGTTATCCCAGACTTCTGGATTCTCAATAATATTTTCAAATAAATCAGATAGGCCTTGCCTTTCGCTTTTTATGGTATTTACCAAACGAGATGAATAATTCCAACGTGTTGTAGCTAATTTTGGAAATTTTCTTTTAATAATTTCATTTAAAACATGATTTCTTTTTCTAGACATCGAAAAAAATGAGGCTATGCCAGAAATTTGTTGCAAAAAATAATTTACAATCTTTTATAAACAATACAGATTGCGACAGAACTAAATTAAATACATGTGCGCATCAATGCACAAACATAGCTTCTGGGAAAATGTCTTTTACTTTTTTGTTGCGTTCCATTCAACGCTCCTGCCATGACTGCCGCCCCATCGTACGTTTGAGCAATCAGTTTATTCTCACACCCCCAACTCAAAATCGTTTCTTGCACAACATTACACAACGCTTCCGCTGAACGATCACCACTAACATCTTTAAAAAACAAAAATGTTTTTAAATCTTTCCACTGGTGCACTACAATTATTAACATATCGTAGCACAACCGATAATTGCGATTTGTCAGATATGTCAGATGTTTCATCCAGCAGAATAGCAACGAATGGCGTTTCTTTTATGTCCTGTGTTGTATGGTGTCATATCGGTGGCGAAAAAGCAACGCTTCGGGCTTCCACGAAAAACTTATATTTTCAGCAAACGTAGCACCACACGACGCCCGCTGCTGTGGTGCCTCGTCATCAGTCATCAGGATGCTCATTGGTGCCGACAAACTGAACGTCTATTCCACGTGCAGAGGATTTCACTGCACGCTGGCACAATAGAACGAACTGTTTCTTGTTCGGTCAGTGGATTAAATTATATTTATTGTTTTTAATATTTGGAAATCATATATTCTGCGAAAAACATATTGACAATTTTTAAAAACAAAACCAGGGATATGGTGTTACAGATATAACTTATATACTGTCTGTAAGACACAATGAATGGTAAAATTTGGACTGTTCTGTTAAAATTCGTTTCTTTTTTGTCTAACAAAACAAAATTGTTTTTCAGCGAATTATTTCTATAAAGATAATACATCACCGAAATTACTTTACCACACTAAAACATTTCCCTTTATATTGATGAAATACTTCTTTTATATTTCCATAAAAAAATCTTACTATATATAAATTTAAACAGTAACCGTCGGCAAAATTGGATGGCCAGTTAATCAGTTCAAAAACCAAAAGCGCTTCAGCACGTTAAGTCCCCGCTCTAATACAACGCTTAATAAACCGTGCCTTCGGATGATTCTGAATGCCAACTGCAGGAAAAATAGCTGCACTTGCCTCAGTGCTGCAGTATGCTGTGCTTCTCCAGTAGCCCATACACATAAAGCGTGATTTTCTTTAGTGCACAGTGCGTACACATCAAAACTTCCTATGTTCGTTTGCTTTTGAACGCGCTACGTGATGCAGCACCCAGTACCGCACGCACTGCGGGAATACAAGCAAATAAATCAACATAATGTTTGAATATATTATAAATAATATTTATTATATACCATATAAAGATAGGTAGACATAGGTGCAGAAAATTATTGTCTCTCATAATTTTGCCAGGGTGTGCAGTGCACACCCTGCACATATGGACCGCACGCCACTGCTACCAAGAGGAAATCATTTAAGAATTTTTGGAATTACATCACAAAAGTAAGATCAATCACAAGAGCGTGTTGTTCTGTTGTGTCTTATTTTACTTGTCTGATAGTAATATCAGAACAAGTTCACGAAATTCATCCTGGGAAAGACAGCAATATTGCGCCGGCCGTAGACATGAGTCGTGAGCACCATGCAGGTGACAGTATGACTTCGCTCAATTCCTCTCCCAATTTTGAAGGAAAGCACATCGGGGACCTAATGTCTTCCGCCCCTCTTCCCCTACCAACAACTTCTTGACTGGACTTTTGGCTAGCCGCATATTCAAGGTGCACCCATACAGCACAGACACAATACATTTACGAACACCCATGTCTTCTCCGAGATTCGAACCTGAGCCCTTGGGTATCGCAGTACACTCCTCTAACCACTATGTCTTCTGGGTGGCCCAAGAGAGTTGAACTGATCTAGCATCTACTTGATTAGTTGCGGTAAATCAGCATTAGCACTGCAGCGCATTTCATACAGTGCAAGTGCATTTTATTTTGTAGCCAAATTTTTCATTTTTTTCGTTTTCACTTGCGTAGTATTTGTCATGAAAGTTTCCTGAATTTAATATTTCTGTAGCTGTTGTAAGGAAAACCTTTTTAATTAAAAAAATTGTTGCTTATGGTACAATAATACCTAAGAAACAATGCTACTAGAAAATATTAAGCACTTTTTCAGGTTTCATAGTTTAATATATTAAGTCACCTTGTGATCATTTTACAAATTAATTTTGTAGCTCTCCTGCAAAACAATATTTTCTCATGGCTTAGGTAATGCCGCCTTTAAAATATTCTTATACTGTCGTCATTAGCCCTTTAAAATGATGATTTTTTGTAACATGCTCTGCCATTAAATTTATGTGAAATTAAATTACTTTTATGACGCCTTATTTCATTTTGTAAATTCCAGTTAATGGAAATGTAGGTAATATGATACTAATCTGAAAATGTAAGTGGCTTACGTTTTAATTTCAGAAAAGTTCAAGCGAATTTCGTCATGCTACTAATAAGTATTTAATAATTACGGAAGTTTGAAGTTTACATGAGCCACTATTACATGGAGAAGACGAAGGAAGTACAACTGATTAGAAAGAGTGGTAAAATACATTCAAATAATTTAGTCCAAAATATTTTTTAAATTAAAGATATTGGATATATATGCAAAATTTAGTATGGACGACGGATCTGAGAGCAGTCTGCTGAATCATTTCTAAAGCAAGTAGAATTAAAGAAACTGGACGGAATGTTGGTCAGAAAGACGTAAAATATTTTAGCTTGAAATAGCAAATGTTTCTGTAAGAGAAATTAAGGAAACAGCACGGAAATTCTAAATTTAGACTCAAATTAAGCTTCTGGTAATTTAAATCTTGCAAATATTTTAAGATGGCAGCAGAGAGGTGCGTACACTTTCAGTGCTCTTGTCAATAAAAAACAGCATCGCATGAAATTGTTTAACGTTGGTAAATCGGAAAATACATACTGGATGTCAAATGCGAACAATAAAATCCGATGATATTTTGCTTGTTTTGTCAGTTGTTCGGAATAATACTAAATATTTTTCGCAGTGTAAAAGACTGTTTACGAATAATATGTAGCAAAAAACCTATTTCGCAGCTAATACAAATTTTGCCACTTAAATGATACTATAATTTGCTTCCTATTTTTAAATGCCACCTGATATCTTTCAAAATTAGTAGCAACATACTTAATCATACTTAACGCTTTGAAATCCAAACCCTTCGCTAACATGTATCCTTAAAATACCGAACCGCCGGATATACTTTTCCAGTTTCACATCCATTACCTCCCCTCCTCGTCCATTAACGCAGTAATAGGTGTGAAAATTTCGAATGATATCCTTTATACTCTTTAACAAATATTTCATTAGCCTTTGACCCCATTCTTTATAAACCTATTCTGAAGGTCTGAAACTGTAATCAGAGAAGCAACAACGAAATGTCACGTGCAACCTAAAGGCAAGAAACCACAAATAAACCTCTTCGGACAAGCTGTCTGCAGTAAACTGATACAATGCATTTGGGGAACTGCACCTGTTATTGCATACCTTAGGGGGAGGGAAGAAAACAAGATCGCAATCTCGGCCGTTTGGGGGCTGTTGTGGTTGTTTGAATTAACGGCCATGTGGGGCGGTTTGGTCGTCAAAGAGTTAATCTTCAAAGCGTTGCAAAATGTAAATGAAAGGCCAGCATCTAGCTTATCAAACGCTATGTAACATTATTTTTTCATTATTGCATCTTCTCCATTAAATCGATATTTAGCCCTTCATAAGTAAACAGGAAGTAATGCATCTGCTAAATCCTGCTAAGGAATATACGAGGTGACAATAGGGATCTACTACCCTTTGTGCCAGAAAACTAAGCAACATATAAGTAACTTTATTCACAGATGCCTATTACAATATGCACATATACGTATAGCTGTTGCACAAATCGTAGATGCATTATGAAAGGAATTAAAATGAGTTTCAAGTTTGGGAATTCTTGTGTTTATATTATATTTGACATTAAAGGTTAGGTTAGGTTAGGTTATTCGATTATGGCAAAGCACACGAGGGCTATCTGCCTAAAGGGAGGGATGCCTTCGTGGAGGACTTTCTAAGGGAAACTGGCTCGTATACACGTTACACATGGCGAAAACCACGAAAACGCCCATGCAGCCAGCCCGTTCGCGGGATTCGAACCTCGGACCGAACTACCAGTGTTCAGCGTCTTTACCGCCCGGCCGCTGGTGGGCCTGACATTAAAGTGATGAACTGTAAAACCCCATGTTTGATATAAGCAGGTCATTAATATTGAGGCGTGATTGTATTATCAGTTTTCAGTGACACAAATTTAACATATGTATACCAGTCAGAATGAAAACTATTAATAATAATATAATAATCTCTATTTCGATATATCGCAATTTTTATTCATTTCCTTAAAATCTTGGAACGGCCATCAATTTCTGGAATTTCCTTATTATTATCAATCTGTCTTTATGTTTATAGGTTTATTTATTAGTGAAAAAATATCATATCGTACAGCTTAAATGCTATATACGTACAGCTTGCTTCATTAATGTTTCATATTTTTGATGATGGGCAATGGAAAATATTCTGTTCACAGATGTTTTCATATCAAAAACATTTATTTGATTTATGACAAAATCTGGTTTTAATTATTAAAACTACCCGTTTTTAATTTCCCAAGATTACTGTTGATTTGAAAAATATCAAATGCACAACAAGATTTTATATAGGAAAAAAACGATATCAGTAATTTTTTAATGCACCAATGAAGATTTCTAAATGTGCCTTTCAAACGTCTAATGTAAGTCTTCGATAAGGAATAAAAAATGAAATCTTAACAAACCTTCACGAACAATAAAGTGAAAAATTTCAATTTCTGGAATCAAATACTTTGTCGGAAACATAACATTTAAAATTTTGGGATGATTCTTAGACAATGAAGAGAAATTTATACTTTGTTTCATGCCTATTATATTTAAATTATTTGGAAAATTCGAGAGTTCTAAATTACCTTAGTTTAAATGGAAAACATCGAGACATTAAAAATCGTGATTTGACGAGTAGAAAACACTATCGTATTTGAGTTCATTGCATTAAGCATTAAATTAATTTATATAAAATGTTTTTACATCGAAATCTTCTTAACCTCGTTTCAAATCGAAATCTCTCCCACGAGAAGTTCATGTGACGAGATTAGTCTCAGCTCCTGTACTTAGACCATGCTACTTGAAAGAGGATTAGCGGTAATGCTTCATTAAGTGCTAGTTTCAAAAGGAATTTATTATGTGAGCATTAAGTGAATTACTTATCCTTTAAACTAATTAATTCACTTGGATATGATGCTCTAAATGCGAGCTTTGCTTTTGTTAAAATATAATGAAAATCTTAAATAAAAATATTCAGTTTTATTAAAAATGACCTTAATTTCATTATAAATATATTTTAGGGCTATAGACATTATTTAAAAGCATAAGAACAATTTAACAAACTAGGCAATCAATTAAAGACTTGTTTTTTAAACGTTATTCATATCACTTTCAATCCATATTTGATTTACTGAAAATACATTTTAAATTCAATTAAAATGCTTGTTACTTTAAATTATATTCTTTATGTACCTCTAAATATTTTAAGTGAGTACTTAATTCAATAATTTTCGCCATAATATGCTGTGAAATTTTGACTTTTTTTAAAACCTACGATTTAGATGTCTTCATTTCGCCTTAATATTAGTTAAATTTTTAGACACAATTTTATTTATAGTTTATTTAAACCACTATAATGAGCTAGAAATGCCACGACGCTTAACCATCTAATAGTATGGTATTTGTAAGTAACACAATATTTTTATTATTGAGAAATATGAATAACAAACTAATTAAGTTGAGGTGAATAAAATTACTGAAAAGATATAATGCAGCTATAATTTTAATTACCTAAAAAATAGTATACATCTCATTAATTGTAAATATACATGCAACAGACTTTTTATAAATGTTGACGTTTCTTCAAGTACATGTTTTCTAAAAATAAACTTTTAGAAGCTTATGTAACAAAAAGAAACTGAATCTAATTTCTTTTCTCACAAATTATGCCAGATTAGGATTACAAATAAACAAAGTGCTTCATTAATACTTTCAAAATATCTGATATACCCAGATTCGTAAAATGATGGAACAGGAATGGCAACTAATGATTTTCTGGACACAAATATGAGAAAATGACTAAGAATAAACCACAAATACTAATAGTGATTATACTGGTTTATATAACCGCAGTTTTAGAAGTAAGTTGCTCTGTCTACTGCATAGACATGATATATTCCAAATACCCCATTTGGAAAAGGAAAAAAACAAAATAAGACATTTTCAGAACGGAAGCGTCGTTAAAGGTTTAATTCGCTATAGCTATTACATTAATTTTTCAAGAATGACTTAATATACTGTACGTGCTACTTGGATTCAAACATTAAGCTTATAGGAGCATTTCAACCTTCGTAACTTTCAGCATTTCTAATTTGAAATTTTATTTTACAAAAAGGAAACTAAAAACGTTCTCAGATCACCTCGTGCCTTTGTGAAAGTCGATTAATTTGATTAGTTCAAAATATTAAGAGTATAAAACTACTTTGCAGACTTGGCGGAGGCTTCATGTAAGATAAACGTCTTTAAAGTGCAAGCAAACTTTAAATTTTGTTCTGTGAAAATGTGTTGCAAAATGTAATTTTTGGACTGTAAAAATGTGTATTGTGTTTTCTGAATTTATTTGGGATAAATAGCAGAATGATTTTAAGGCACTCAAAAAATCATAGAAAGTATGTCACCAAGAACTGCAGCAGCTTGAAAAATTTGCTGTTTCATTATGTAAATTTCAAATATTATCTATGCCATAAGTCACGCAAATTAACAAAGTTTCCAGTCATTCACATGACGTAGAGAGCATGATGAAATTTGAAAAATATTTATGTTAAGCCAACATACATTAAGTTAAGCCAACAATATACAACATACATTATGTTAAGCCAACAACATACATACGTTACAACATACATTAAACATAAAGGGTGAAAATGACTTCAAGATGCAATGTAGAATTTTTTCATCAAGCAGATGTATTTACAAGATGTATAATCATAGGCATACATATAGATTGTGATTATTTATATGTCGTATTGTGGTAACTCCACAGCAATGTACAATAAACTTCGGTATGCAAACAACGGTTCAAAGACGTCTCAGACTGATTCGTAAGATAGGGCGCTTGTAATCCCACAATTTTTAGGTAAGATACTGAGCAAATTAAGAGGGCTATCTGGATGCTCCAATATCCATGCAGGCAATTTTTTTTCGAGTGACAGAAGCGGCCTTAGCGAAGTGTTCCACTCACACAGATAAAAGCATTCCAAACGTCCTCGTGAATGTTTGTAGTGCTGCCATGCCAGATTTAGCGAATAGCATGGTATCGTGTTTAGTTTTCTTCTCGAATCTATCTCATCTATGATAATAATCAACTTATGATCTGAAAGCGGCTAGGTAATTGAGATGCTTTTCTACATATTCTGAACGTCACACAGTTAGTCAACGTGTAGTTATCGCTTAAAATACAATCATCATCAACAGACATATTTCTCAATAAACTCATAGAGAAATGATAGACAAATCCTTGTGCATTCATCGCGTAATCGGTAATGTTCTTACATTATTATGAATAATGAAGAAGAAATATATGGTATACGAACCAATACTAACCAGTTTCAACAAGCAGAAAGTAAAATCATCTAGGTACCCAAGCTAACTGGAGTTTCACACTGTGTAGCACTTTGTGTTACCAGTTTAAAAAGATGGAAGAAATTGTTCAAATGCCTATACTGGGTGGAATTTATTTAATAAATGTACCTACAATTGTTGATAAATTCCCCATAACATTAACTGTAATGCCGATAGAGGGCGCTTCTTCTGTTTTATGTTAATGTGTGAGTAGAGGAGTTTGAGATGTGAACCGAGGTATACTGAACCTTCGATGCAAGTTCTGCTGTTTTAATAAATAAATATAATGTGGCAATCTTTCTTTGTGATGAAAGAGGAGTTTTTAATCTTGAACCCTTTTTATTATGGTGAACCAGGCCGGGAAGATTGTCGTTTGTTTCAAAATGCAATATAATTTGATGTTCTTCGAATGTGTTTCGATTTCATATAGTGTATGCCGATTGTGTTCGTTCTGAAAAATGAAAGTTTTCTCCTGATTCAATGAATTGGATACTCTACAATTGGATGTGAATTTGGGTAAGATTATTAAATCTTAATCTGCAACAAGGTAAGCTTCACTATTCTTTATTGTTAAATATGAATCTTATATTGCAAATTACTTCTAACTCCTCTTCTTAACGTTCTAAAATCGAAAGAGAAACTTAGTTAAAGAATATCAAGTTAATTTGAAAGAATAGAAATTGATTTCAAAATGGAAATAGCAAAGGCTAAACGAACTGCATTAAGATCTCTTACAACAAGATTAATTTCTAAAATCGAAAGTAAAATATTAGAAAATGAAATAGAAGAAGAAGAGTTGGAAGAACTTTCAGAACAACTAAATTTGAAGTCTAAACAACTAAAAGAAATTGATTCTGAAATCCAAAGTCAAATTACAGATGTTAAAGAAATTGAAACCGAAATTATTAAATGTGATGAGTATCATGAAAAATTGATTAATTGTACATGTAAGTTGAAAGTTGCTATTAATAAATGCAAACCAGTTATACAAAGAACACATCAACAACCTGTTAGTTTGTTAAAATTAGAAAAACAATTTGTTAAATTACCTTCATTATCAATAAGAAGATTTGATGGTGATCCTGCCGATTGGCAAAGATTCTGGGACCAGTTCGAATCTTTGATACACAAAAATGAAGATTTATCTAACGTTGATAAATTTAATTATTTACATTCATACTTAACTGGAATAGCCGCGAATGCAATTAAAGGTATTACGCTGACAAACAACAATTATGACGCAGCTATAGTAACTTTAAAGGAAAGATTTGGGAAAAGAACTTTAGTTATTAATTCTCATTTAACTAAGTTGCTGAATCTAACACCTGTTAGGAAATCATCAGATGTCTCTTTGCTTAGAGAACTGTTAGATACTTGTCAAACAGAAGTTCGTAATTTAGAAGCATTAGGGGTAAATTCAGAAACTTATGGATCTCTATTGTGTAATATACTGATTAAATTACTACCGCAAGATATTGTTCTAGATATTACTAAAAAATGCGAATCAGATGAAGATTGGAAGGTTTCGAGAATAATTAATATTCTAAAAACGGAAGTTGAAAGTAGGGAAAGAACATTATTTCTAATAAAGAACAAGCATTCAAATGAATACGAAACAAAATTCCAAACCCCATCAGGAAGAATTAGTGATACAAATGCAAAGTTACAAAACCGAAACACTTTCGTGAAGATTCAGAACACACCTTCGGCGATGTCATTTAGTACCGCACACACTATATGCATATTCTGTTCTGCGCCACACGATTCGTTTAAATGTAAAATGTCACCACAAAATAAATTAGAAATTTTAAAGAATACTAAACGCTGTTTTAAATGTTTCAGAATGTATCATATTAGTAAAAACTGTTATTCTAACAAACTTTCTTGTTTCAAATGTAAAAGTGGAAGTCATCATAGTTCCATTTGTTTGGGTAATAACCGAAATAATAATTCTGCAAAAATTAATCAAACGAATAAGCCTGAAGATAAATGTAAAGAATCACTGAACTTAAATTGTGATGCTGAGAATATTCAAATGTCAAATAATTCTAATTCTGAAATTGTCAGTTCAGTTTCACAGTGTAATGCTAGCATGACATGTTCAAAAAATGTTTATTTACAAACATGCACAGTTGTTGCGAAATCAGAGTTTAACTCTAAAATTGCCAGGATTCTTTTGGATAATGGATCCCAAAAATCTTTCGTAAATGAAAATTTAGCGAATATTCTTAAACTAAAACCTATTCGCTATGAGCTACTTTCTGTTTATTCCTTTGGAATGCAACAAGCAACACAGAAAAAGTATCCAGTTGTAGAATTCGAAATTAAAGCGAGGAATAACGCCCACACATTCAAGATCGAAACACTCGTCATACCATGCATCTCTGGCGCCATAATTTCCCCTCCGAATAAACAAATATCAGAATTTATGACTAATCGTCATTTGGAGCTAGCTGACTCATGCTACGGAAATAAATATTTGGATGTTCAAATCCTTATAGGATCAGATTACATCTGGGAATTTATTTTAGACGAAAAAATCGCAATTAGCAAGCATATAGGCGCAATAAAAACTGTCTTTGGATGGGTAATTACTGGTTCAGAATTTAGAAAAGAGGAAGCTTGTTCACAAAATATTGCCGTTATGAAGAACGCGGTAATAAATAATGACATCAGAACATTTTGGGAATTGGATTCTATTGGTATTTTGACAGAAAGTGAAGAATTGTCTATGAAAGATAAACAAATAATTGATCAATTTGAAAATTCTTTATCCTTTAATAACGGTAGATATCAAACTAAATTGCTTTGGAAATCTAACCCTGATGAATTAAATAATAATTTTCAAATTGCGAAAAGGCGTTTTGAGATTTTAAAAGCTAAATTGGATAAAGATATAGAAGTGCGTGAAGAATACACAAAAATAATTGAAGAACAGCTACAAAATGGAATTGTTGAAGTATATGAGAATAAAGATCTCGAATCAGGTTATTACATGCCCCATAGAGCAGTGATAAGACCAGATAAAGAAACTTCTCGCGTTAGAATTGTTTTCGATGCATCAAGTAAAGGAGAAAATTCTAAATCCTTAAATGATTTGTTAGAAGCTGGACCTAATTTAAATCCTAACATATTAGATGTTATTCTTAAATTTCGAGAACACAATATCGCTTTTTCCGCTGACATAGAAAAGGCATTCCTCATGATAAGTATTGCCGAGGAAGATCGTAAATACTTAAAATTCTTTTGGTTTCAAAATGATAATTGGAAATCGTTCAAAATTATGAACATGACACGTTTACCATTTGGGATTACTACCAGTCCATTCATTCTAGCAGCTACAATAAAACACCATATTAAAAAATACATCACTAAAAAACCCGAAAGTTATGAAATGCTCAATTCATCTTTATATGTTGATGATTTGTATTATGGAGCAAATACAGTAGAAAGGGCGTATCAGCTGTCATCGGATGCAGTAACTATTTTAAAGTACGCGAGTATGAATTTACGTAAATTTAATACAAATTCTAAGAAGTTAAAGGACATGTGGTTAAAAAATGGTTTATCCATGAATGATTCCGCTACACAAGCTAAAATTTTAGGTCTTAATTGGGATACAGAAAACGATTCTATTAGACTAGATTTAAAGTCTTTAGAATCATCTTTAATTAGCTGTGTGTCATATACTAAAAGAACAGTGTTACAAGTTGCAGCTAAAATCTATGATCCTACTGGATTTATATCTCCGTTTGTGATTAGAATTAAAATCCTGCTGCAACAAATTTGGGTAAAAGGTCTTGATTGGGATGAGCAACTTCCAAAAGATATTGAAACTGAATTTCAAAAATGGCTCGCAGAAATAACTCATTTACAAGGGATGTCGATTGACAGAAAATATTTTCAGAATGTTAATAGGCTAAATAGTGACATTTCTTTACATATATTTTGTGACGCAAGTAATAATGCATATGGAAGTGTAGCATATTTTAGATACATAAATAAGTTTGGTGAAATTAAAACAAGTTTCATCTTATCGAAAACTCGAGTAGCTCCTCTTAAAAGCTTAACACTACCCCGGTTAGAATTGATGGGAGCAGTTACTGCAGCAAGAATTGCAAAATATCTAACTAAATTATTTAATCATATTTGTCAACATGTATATTTCTGGACAGACTCACAGATCGTATTACATTGGATCAAAGGATCTTCTAGGAACTGGAAACCCTTTGTCTCCAATAGAGTTGCAGAAATTCAAACCTTGACGAATCCCACTAATTGGAAACACTGTAGCGGTAAAGAAAATCCCGCAGACTTATTAACCAGAGGTTTGAGCGTGAATTATCTGAAGAATTGTTCACTTTGGTGGTATGGTCCAGAATGGTTACAAAATCAGTGTACTAATTGGCCAATTCAACAGAATTTTGACATAGAGAACGATGAACAATTAGAACGCCGTACTAAGATATTTGTTTGTGACGTTATTGTGAAAAAAGATGAACAACTATTAGACATAAGAAAATTTAGTAGCGTGTTGAAATTTCTGAGAATTGTGGCATGGATCAAACGTTTTGTTGCTAAAGCAAGAAAACTATCAGCTAATAGTGGACCATTAAGTGCTTCTGAAATTCAGGATGCTGAAGTATTTTGTGTTCGCAAAGCTCAGATGGATTTCTTCACACCTGAAATTAAGGCACTTCAATCTGGCAAATCAATTTCTCCGAGCTCTAGTATATTCAGCTTGGCACCATTTCTTGATAAAAACCAAATTCTTCGAATTAAAGGAAGACTAGAAGGTACTGAGTATACAGTCGACGAAAAACATCCAGTTCTTCTTCCTAAAGACTCCAGATTTACTGAATTAATTGTAAAAAGAGAACATAACAACGTTCTACATGCAGGGGTGGCTACAACTTTAACAAAAATGCGACAGAAGTTTTGGATTCCTAAAGGCCGCCAATTGGTGAAGAAAGTCATAGGAAGCTGTCTGATATGTCGAAAATATGCAGCAAAACCAGCGAAACAAATGACAGCTCAATTACCCAAAGAGAGGATTACAGAAACACCACCTTTTTACGTTACCGGTGTGGATTTCACGGGTCCTGTTTACATTACATCTGGAAATGGGAGTCAGAAGTCGTACATCGTATTGTTCACGTGCGCCGTTACACGGGCATTACATCTGGAACTTGTTTCCAACATGTCTGCAAACAAATTCATTTTGGCCCTCCGACGTTTCATTTCAAGAAGAGGCAACTGTCGTACCTTTTATTCGGATAATGCGAAAACCTTTAGGTATGCTGCTAAAGATTTGCAATATTTTTACAGTATAATTAAAGGACAAGACTTTCAAAATTTTCTAGCAAATGAAGGCTTTACCTGGAAATTTATCGTTGAACTTGCCCCATGGTGGGGAGGCTTCTACGAGAGTCTTATGAAGAGCATTAAGGAACCTCTGAAAAAGATTTTAGGCAGAGCTCAACTAAATTTTGAAGAATTTATGACTGTGTTGACCGAGGTTGAAAATATTGTGAACAGACGACCTTTGACATATGTTTATAATGACTTGCATGAACCTGAACCGCTTACACCGGCTGATTTTCTGTTGATCGGACATACAATTGAATATCCATGTAATTTTGCTGAAATCCTGAATACTTCTCCAACTAGAGAAGGTCTACTGAAACGAAAACAATATCAAACAACACTTCTAAAACATATCTGGAAAAAATGGAAAAATCAATACCTTCTCAATTTACGAAATGCTCATTTCTTCGATACTCCTGAAAGTAAGAAGAATCTTAACGTTGGTGATATAGTTTTACTTGAGGGAACAACAAAATCTAAGTTCTTGTGGAATTTAGGTCGAATAATTCAAGTGTTTAAAGGACGTGATGGTCTTGTTAGATCATGTATGGTGAAAACTAAAAGAGGGGACTTTAAGAGACCTGTGCAGTTAATATACCCTCTTGAACTATCAGACTGAAAATGAACTGAACTATCAACTTTTATTTAACATTTATAGTCTGTGTTTATCTAAATAATTTTTAGTTAATCACTTGAGTTAATTCTAATAATTTACTGTTTATAATTCAAGTTAATATTTACTTTTTGAGTAACTTTTGAATTTTTATGCTATTAATTGTTTGTTGATTTTATAGTTTTTTTTTTTTTTTTTGCTGCTTATGTTTGCATCAGGTAATGTATCTGATATTGATATGTAAGTAGTTTTCTTACATTTGTTATATATTTTTTGTATGCTGATATAGTGATAATTTTGTAAAAATTATCAGGTGGGGAGTGTTGATAAATTCCCCATAACATTAACTGTAATGCCGATAGAGGGCGCTTCTTCTGTTTTATGTTAATGTGTGAGTAGAGGAGTTTGAGATGTGAACCGAGGTATACTGAACCTTCGATGCAAGTTCTGCTGTTTTAATAAATAAATATAATGTGGCAATCTTTCTTTGTGATGAAAGAGGAGTTTTTATTCTTGAATTTTATTAACAATGAATGATATTCATTTGCGTTGTTGAAATATCATTGGAACTATATGAAATGTTGCGTGTGATGAAACAAAACTAAAGCAGTAGAAAAATTTGATGATTTTCTGGAAGTATAAATGCAATTAATGATGCAGCTATTACTTGTTAGAAGAAGTCACATGTCTTATCACTTTCATCATTTAACACATGCAACATATTTTCTTTCCTTAGTAGCGTTCACAAAGAATGTATGTTAACAGGGAAAGACAACTTTCATTCACATTTTGAATGCTTTGCGAAATGACAAACTCACAGCATAACATATTTTTGAATTAATGAAGAAAGTGAATATAGAAGAAGGTTGCTACAATAGAAAATGTTTAAAATTTATCCAGCGAATTATCAGTGAGGGTGAATATCACTTGGTCTATGCTTCAATAGATACTGATAAGGCGTTGGAGGGAAAAATTAAAGGAACAATAATAAAAACTCACGTAACCTGAAGCAAGCTGCAGGTAAGAATATGACATTTTGTCATAAGAAACATATGTTTAAAATGCAGAATTGCATATTTCTGTAAAATAATATATTAGTTAAGAACATATGAAATATCTCGCGATGTGAGGCAGAGAAAAGTTGGTGTTAAAACATTTTAGAGATAAGCAGAAAGTATTAACAAGATGTGTGGTCATTCCTGACCGAAATACAAAATTACAAGAATTTTGCAAGCGATGTATTAGCTTGTCCAGGAATTCCTGCTATAACAAAATGTAATTTCCGTGAATATCGCCTTGAAACTCCTGGTGAATATCATAGGGATGCACATCAGTGTTCTAGTGGGTCCTACGCATGTTTTTTCCGGACCACTCCCTCCACTGAATTGTTTAGTCCTCAGAATAACAAGTTCATTACAGAAGCACAACGGGAACGAACATTATCGTCCATTAATAGGATATTACTAGCGATTATTCTTTTAAATATCTTGATATAAGTATCAAAAACAACATCTGTGTTTCATCGTTCATATTTGCTCTGATAAAACTCCTGTGGCCATTCTGGCTATTCAAATTGATGTCTGCCAACGCTATGATTTCCCCACGTTTGCATGGAGGCAGCTCAAGGATCTTTATCAGGCAATTTGCTTTTTCCAGCTTGTAACATATCTGTACTCAAAAAGCGAGACCCATCAGTAGAGAGACTTCGGCTCCAGTCTGCGGTCCTCAGAGCTCGATGATATATGCACTACTGCGACCAGGTGCATTTTGCAGCCAGAGCTATTAGGATACAAATCATGACTTTACGCATATAACCCTCTTCTGTGCATCCTGTTGCTCATATTATATCTAAATAATAGAGCTCTTGTAGCTGCAGAAAATGTCCCTACAATCTGGGCTGACGTGAATTAGCTATTACTTTTAGCAGTTAGTGCCAGTTAACAGCCTTAAGGGATTATTGGAACGTATTTTTTACCTGAATGTGTGACAAACGTCTATCCAGATATTTCCACACTATCCGCGAAATTAAAATTATTAGCCTCCTCATGTCTTCTTTTCCGCACGCGCCGAAACAAGAATTGTAAACGTTTGCGTATTTTTATGTGAACTAAGTGTTAATGTTCTCATTTAGGTACCAACCAAATTCCTTTCATTGGACCTCACTTAATAAATTAACATAAAGCAGAATTTTAAAGTTAATTTATTAATATTCAATGTACAAATTTAGATGATGCCATACTGATATTAGTATAACAGTGGACGTATCAAGAAAGAAGGAGTTTTTTTTAGGAGGTAAACTAATGGAGCAATATAGCTTAGATGCTAGCAAAAGAAATTCTCTGTGGAGTTGATAAAGTTGTCTTAGAAATAAAATGGCCCCACTTTCAACGAGATGAAACGTGTGAAACGGATTTACCGTTAGTTCATACACTATGCGGTGAAGCTGAAGCCGACATACATATTATTGAACCCAAATGAAAGAGCAATGTTCTGTTAAATGTATTTACGGTATTGTTGAAAGAGTGACTGATTGAGTGACGGGGAACGTTGTTGAAAGACGAATGCTTCTTGTAGTTTCATCTTGGACTACAACAAAGATAAAAAGGAGCACTGTAGATTATCTAGCAATTTGCCTTAGCAAAGAATAATTTTTCGCATAATTTGAAGTATTAAGCGTATGTTGCTTTTGGGTCTAACGAAGTCGCTGAAAGGACTTAAAATTCAGAAATTGGATAGCGCAAAAGGGACTAAAAAAACCATATAACAATAATGCATTAGCAAAAGTGGAGAGAAATACAAGTACACTGCCCAAGATTGTCTAAAATTAAATGCACTGAATTTTTAACGTACAGAAAGTGTCTTATGAAGTTAATTCCAATATATTAATATATTATTACTAACTTTAAGAGAAATTTTATAAATAAATATTAAAAATTAATTGTTGGACGTAAATAAGTGATTAACAGATTGATGGAAAAGAAATTCGAATTGAATAATTTGTTTAGTGATATATAATCAAGACTAAAAGGTAAACTTTTTTAATAAAGTAAGCTCTTATTTAAAATGGGTATAATAATCAATAAACTAAAAAGAAATAAATAATTTATCATATAGATTAATGGAAAGAAAAGATAAAATGCGTCTCCTCACGAAATTCACCTGTAATTTCTGTAATAAAAAATATGTGGCGGCAAAGTAACAAATAATAGAGTTGCACTGTCAAGAATACGCAGTCATTACATTTATAAATTTGGTACGCATTTCCGATTTATTTAGTAGGTGTATTAATTCATTTTTCCTAATGTAATTGACCCACTTTCAATTCTCTCGAAAGGATTTTAGCTTAACCAAATGCAATCAATCTAATACTACTTTGATTGGGAAATATCGGGTGAATTGCCTTAGAAACGCTCAGAGATAATCAAATCAATTTTTAAATATTGATGTAATAAGTAATTATTTGCGTGATACTACCAGAGGCGATCCATGGTTTTACTATCCTTGATATAAAATCATGGACGAATTTTTAAATATATTTATTTGATCTCTTGTTTCCATGAAAAATGTAAGATAAAATATTTTTCCTTTTAAAGCTCATTAATTATTTTATCCGAATTGAAAGAAAGATTATTTAAGAAAAATAAAATTTTATTTTAGGTACTTTCCAAAAATTTCGTAGTTAAACGTCAACTGAAAATGATCGTCAGGCTATCTGGAGTGAATAAATTTCTTTAATATTAAAATAAATCAACTTTGATATTAATATAAATCAATTTTAATATTAATAATTACAAGTTCATAAGTTTAAACATTTTAACGAGTTTAAAACTCGAAAAAAAATGGTTCCAAAGGAAGCAATAAAAAAATGTTTTAACGTTAGCGTTTGAACAAAATTTTAAAAAAATGCACAAAGTAAATGTGAACGTATCACATAGACAAGTATGGAAAGATCTAATTTAGATACAGACAATAAAATTTGAATTTAGATAAAACTATTATTTTTTCTTACTTACAAGTAAATAAATTAAATTTTGAAGCACTGTCACATTTTTTATATGGAAGTTAAATTATTATATGTTACGTACTAGAATTTAAACAAGAAATTTCTATTTGATGATACACGCTCATTAGCTACCCACCAGAAAAATTTTAATTAGAGACATGAAATTGCAAACCGAAGTGTAAATCTTAAATATAATCACACGGAGAAATATTCAGAATATACAGAAAATACCTTTTGCAATTAAGTGTAGATAATGTGTTTTAAAATGCCATCCGAAGTTTACGTTAATGAAATTATAGCTGAGGCAATGTAACTCAAAATATATTATCTTTATAATAATTCTAGCACATTTAGGTAGAGTAAATATTTACTGAAACTGTTATGCTAATATATTAGTAATAAAACAAACTTATATAAGAATACGAAATCATTTTATAATGTTAGATTAGAAGATTAGATGTCATTTAGATGTTAATTTTTAGGATTTTCTTTCGGTTTCAAAATGATATTCCATTTCTGTAAAAGAATTTTAAAAAGTATTTGTTGGAAAGTAGTATGTTCTGAATGAAATAAATATTGTTACGAATTTCACATTTTTTTGGCTATTTATTTAGAATTGTAATTAAAATTCCTTTTTATTTCCTCGTGCAACGCAGACGATTTTTGAAGAGAAAGCTACGTCGAAAAAAAAAACAAAATAAAAATAAAAGAGCTCGTGCATTTAATGCTTAATAAATAAATATCTCGTAATTACTGTTACCATCCAGAAAAATCTAGAAAAATCGAGATTGTTCTATTGATAATTAAAAAGCTTATAAAAGCCGAATTGAAACACCTCATCTCCGTTGTTGCAGTTGTTGTTGTAGTTGCAACTGTAAAACGCGAACTGCTCTCTGTTTGAACTGTAGCGACTTCGCTGTGCGATAGAATTATTTTATCTGTTTAGAACTGAGTTTTTGCAAAAAAGTTTAAGATATTGTAATATTGTGCGAATATTTTTGAAGAAATACTTCAGCATTTTGACTTATTTCTTGTGGAAAGAATATATTTTGTTAACTTTTAAACGACTTGTTCATTCAATATATAACGAACCCGCACGCACCTAACAATATTGATAAATTTTACCTGCTTCATATCAGTGTTGAACTCATATCATATCAAAAAATAGAGTTGAATAAAAGAGACTGAGGTGAAAGAAATTAAAGGAATATACTGAGCATAATTAAAATAAAACAGCATGCATTAATAGACATAGCAAACAATGACTCTAGAAAAACTTAAAATATGATAATTGATTAAGTTGCGTTCGGCTGGAGTAAATTAATTTTTATTCAAGTCATTTCGCTGTTACGAACCATAAAAATATGAAGAACTTGTTATAAATTTTAAAATGTGTTTAAAATGTGCGTAATTTTTTTCTTACATTTTAATAATGATTTTGTGAAGGGTTTGAGGAAGCATCAAGGAGACGAAAATTTAAATATTATCGAAAAGAAAAGTTTATAGAATGTAGTATGGTACTATATAATAGAATGTCACAATGTGTAAAGAGTTAGAGTGTTAGAAATAGTGTTTTTTTTAACTAAAACCGTTTTTTTTTCTTAAACTTTAATTTAAATTTTTCTTTCTTCCTCCTTTAATTTTCGCCTCTTCAAATAAAGATTAATTCGCAAATATTTTTTAGACAGTTTTATTACGAAAATGTCTTCGCTAGATAAGCTAGCAGAGTAGACTTGAGTAATATAGTAAGCAAAGGAAGTACGGAATCTCGAAAAGTTCAACAAGAGACTGTTATCACAATTTCATCTGGGAGAGACGCTATGCCAGAGAGTAAATTAAGAGTTTTTTTCCTCTTTTTTCCATTTACTGTAATTATTAAGCTCTACCAGTCACCGTGGATTAAGACCTCTGAATACAGGTAGTTTAACTTGGTTTGTGTTCAACCCAGGCGAACCAGCTGGCCCCATGGCTGATTTTCTTGGTTTACCCCACTTGGAACGTGAATACGAGTCACATACCTTCAGAATATCCTCCACGAAGGCATTCTTCTTCTTAGAGAAATAACCTTCGTGGATTTGCCATATTACGTACCGTAGGTAACTTTGTAGTTAACTTATAAAGGCTTTTTGCTTGTAGAAGCTTTATTGTTGACTTACTGGCTCGGCTATTTTTTAAGTTTTGCTTTTTGCAACCTATGCAGAGTAAAAGCAATTTTTAACTTTATTTTGCAAAATTAAGTGCAATCAGTCATAACTTGCTAGTTACTCCTTTTTTCTAAATATCTAAATTTAGGTCGGTTAATTAGTTCAAAGAACATGGTATGTATTACTTAAGTAAGGGTGAGGATGCCTTTATGAGAAATTTTCTAAGGTAAACTAGCTCACATAGCGAAAGCAATCAAATGTCATAGAGTCTCGCGTAAAATATTCACTTTTTTAAGTGTTTTATTATCACAATATCTAAAATTCTGGGAATGATCCATTTCAACACCTGCCTAAGATTAAATCTGTTTCGTGTAACGTTGATGGGTTTAACATTGGTAAATAAAAAAACAATTTTTGAAATAAATTCTGAAACGTTTTATTTAAGTCTTCAGAAGTAAATTTTATTTTGAAAAGTGTCTATGCCAATTTCATGCTAGTGTTGTTTTAAAAAATTTCGTTTCTTATTAAAAAATGAGGTCTGCTACATGATCTCAGTAAGAATCAATCTAAGTCGAGAATTTCGATTTAAAAATTTAAAACTGCTGTCCCCAGGTGTGTAATGTCTAAATTATTGCCTCGTGGTCCTCATTAAAATTCACAATTAGCTTTACTGGATGTTTTAATAGCTTTATTCAAGATTTTTATTCAAGACTTAGTAGTTATGAGTATTTAGTGCAAAATACACTGCTCAAAACAAAGGATATTTTAAGTTTTATATAAAATAAAGATATAAGCGAATTTTTTTTGCCGAAAATGGACGAAGAGAATCACAAATGCAAATTTTTCTGATTTTCAAACTGTGGAGTATGCTAATTTTGAGTTCGACGTCAAATACGTCGTTTCAGCGGCAGCGAATGAAATTTCACTTTGAACTGAATAAAAGACAATGAAGACAAGGATGATCGGCATTCAGTGACTGCTTTGTTTCGACGAGTACGATGTGTCAGCGAAGTCATTTAACCGATTCAGAAGCTTAGAGAGTTGTTGGTAGGATAGAAGGAGGCCAAACTCAAGCCGAAGTAGAGCGAACCATTGGAGTGTCACAAAGTGTGATTTCCAGATCCTGGAACCGTGTTTTGGAAACTGGAAGTGCAGGCCGAAGACCAGGGCTGTGTCGTAGACGGGCAACAACGCCCAATGAAGATCGTTATTTAGTGTTAACGGCTCGGAGACACCGAAATATGAATGCTACTCTTCTCCAACAACACCTTCGCTCGGCTACGGGCACCACGGTTTCAACTCAGACTGTCCGAAACCGGTTCCAGGGTGTAGGTCTGTATGCTCGCCGAACGATTGTATGTGTTAGACTAACATCAAGACATCGTCGCGACCGCAGGGAGTAGGCAACAGAGCATATGAACTGGAGGAGAAATGAATAGAGCAATGTTCTTTTTTCTGACGAGTTCCGTTTTTCTGTTCATATTGATAATGTGCGTATTTTCATCTGGAGGGACCGTGGCAGTAGGAATAATCCGGCGTTCGTACACGAAAGTGTCAGATTTGGCGGTAGGGAAGTCTTGGTATATGGTGGCATCTCCATTGACGGGCGCACAGATCTCTACATCATTCGAGATGGATCTCTGACTGGTCGCCAATATAGGGATGAGATCCTCAGACCTATTGTAGTCCCTTACGCTGCAGCAATCGGAGATGACTTCATTTTAATGGACAATAATAGCAGGCCACATCGTGCTAACCTGGTGGAGGATTTCCTTTTCGAGGAAGGAATCATACGAATGGAATGGCCAGCGTGTTCTCCAGACATGAATCCAATAGAGCATGTTTGGGACGCTCTAGGAAGACGAGTTGCTGGCCGACACCACCCTCACAAACTCTCCAAGAACTGGAAAGAGCTCTTCTGGAAGAGTGGGACAGAATACCCCAACTCGTGATTAATAGCCTCATTGATTCCATTGACTCAACGTTGCTGGCCGTCCGTGGAAACCATACCCTCTACTGAAAATGATTTCCTTTGAAGAAAACACTTTTTCTTATTCTTTTTATCTCATATGCACAAATTGTGTTTTTTTCCTTTTGTACGCAAATGCGCAATAAAATGAATATTTTCTGCCAAACATGTGTAATTTATTCTCATATAACCTAACTGTCGACCATGTATCAATCAGCTAAAACGTTTCCCAGCCACAAGTTCCACCTAAAACGCAATATCCTTTAATTGTTTTAAGCAGTTTATATTAATTATTACAAGGCAAAGTGTGTAAAATTAGTCATTTTCTGTTGAAGAGGGATTTCTTATGAAGAGCAAGAAATGTTTGCATATGAAAGAAATTTTGATGAAACGCAAGTAGAAACTCTTGTTAATGGTAAAGGAATAAGGTCCGAAGGTTATAGTTATGATAAATTGCTTTTAATAGAGAATAATATTAATTCTTATTCAATAATTAATTTTTTAACCATCAACGTAAATTTATTTTTTGAGCATCAGGGTAATCTAAGCTTTTAAAGAATCAGTGAACAAAGATCTCAGGAAGTATAAATCTTCATTTCGTAATCTCAGAGAGTGCTAAGAGGTGGGGGATGGAAGTTTGTTACGGTTTAGCTGACTATTGCTGTTATATGATTTTTGAAGCACAGAAATAATGAATCCTTGAAAGTTTCGAAATTATGTCTATTCAAAATCTGAAATTCTTCGCGTATTCCTAAACCAGTCTATATTAATGTGTTATAGCTAGAAGAATTGTTTGGGAATGATACATAATATATTATATTCAAATTTATGCACACAAGCCAACAAAAAAACTAACAAACATGCATAGTATTTTTGGGGTAAAGGTGTGTTCATGAGAAGATTGTTTCAATAAATCAAAAAATTTTGACAAGGAGAATGAAATTAATATATGTTTACAATTTTTTTTGCAGAAAACGTATTTTAATCATTTTGTGAAGAATATTATTTGTAGAACAAAATAATTTTTGTAGTAAAAACAGAAATATGGGAGACATCTGTAATTTTCAGTGGTGAGTCATGACAAACAGCAAAATTAAACAGTTAGAGCCCAACAGTAAGTTGTAGTTGCATTACTTTGAAATTGTGACAAAGAATTCTAAACACTCAGGCATGCTCTTTCAATAACCGGATGTGTTGACCATTATACAACAAGGACACGTGGGGAAATGCCGTTTGGCTTTACAATGTAAGAAGTAAACGAAATATTGTCAACTTTAAAACTAAAAAATCGGAAACATATTTTTTCCTGATTAAACTATAAACTAGTGCAATCTACACATGTAGAGATTTCATTTTATTGTTCGCCTATATAAACTGAACATTTAGATCTTTTTCTGTCTGTAAGGAAGAGTCAGTGAACTTTTCATTAGTCTTCAAATTTAGCATGCATATACATACATAATAGGGGTATAATAGCATGTATATACATATATACATTACCTTCTTGTTATTGCAAACAATGAAATACCTTATATGCACCCTTTTTAAGCGCGACTAGGAATAAGGGGACTCAATTGCCAAATCCTAGTGGTAGAGAATCATCATCCACCATCGTTTTTAGTTCGAACGCCACTGTAGAGACATCAGGCATTTTTTTGAAAGCAGGAGGCTTGAAAAATGAGCAATGCCTTCACCGGGACTCGAATCACGGACCTCTCTAATACGCGCCGAGCGTGCTGACCACTACACCACGAAGGCATGTCAAGAAGGCGGGAGAAATACCTTATAAAATCACATATATGCAACAATATATGGCATGCAGTTTCTGCAAATATAATGCTATAAGGGTGCGATAAGTATACCCTAAGCTGTATTTATTAGTTGCTCTGTTGTTTTAAAGTTATTTATTTCTCTTATATTTTTAATTTGTGTTCATACTTTTAATTCGTATAATTTTTTATTATATAAATATATAATGTTTTGTGCATTATTAACTGTTTTATTTTTTTGCCTCTAAAGTGCTGATACTTCTGCTCTGCACAATAAAATACAGGTTGATCATAACTAAAATCCCAATTTCGAAGCGCTTCAATGGAAGAACTACTGGTCAGAATCCCCTGAAAAATGATCTGAATATATATGAAGCAATGGGAATTTGTCTGACGAAAGAAAAAAAATCAAAACTTTTTATCAATAGATAGCTCTGTACTTGTCATAACATACTAAATAAAAGACTTGAATGCGCACCACATATTAGGTTTAAAAAAACACGGAGTACATGCAGTTTCCGTTATTCTGCCTCTGAGAAGCTCGTCATGACTTTGTCAGTGAAGTTTCGGGCTAAGCTTGTGAAGCATTTTTTACAAGATCCATAAATGTGTTTGAACTTCCCTGGTTGCTTTTGGGGTATTAATGTGTATAAGAAGCATTTCTATTCCGATGTCTGTCAAGGGTGTGCGAAAGATGATTCGTAAATTCGAAAAGATCGGTTCATTTGACATGATATCTGTCAAAGGAAGGAAAGCAATTGCTTCGTCGTCAGTAGAAGATTTTGTTACAGCACTGCAAAGAACATACGAAACGTTTTGTGGAAAGGTGCAATGAAAATAGAATTGTCCAATCTTTAAACATGCCTCTCAACATGGTTAACTAAATTTTACGAAACATCCTGTAATACTATCCATCCAAAATTGCGCATGTTCAGAGTTGCTTCCTGTTGACCTGCCAGTAACAATTCGAAAAACTTTTAATTTACAATTTCTTGCTCGGATGTAAATGAGCAATGCATAGTCATGGAGCACTTTGTATACAGTCGAAGCACATTTCCGTCTCCAAGTTTCTGTCAATATTCAGAATTGCACAACACTGATCACAGCCCTATCTTATACCCATTAAAGTCCAGAAGTTCAGGATAGTTGAATCACAGTGACCTTTCTTTTATTACAGGTTAACAAGCATAGGCCGAGCCTTCATTTACAGTGTCATGATAAGTTTCTTAGATTTCGAATAGCAGGAAGTGCGTATATTCCTTGTATTTATAAAGTCTAATATGTAGTGCGCATCCAAGTCTTTTAATTAGCATGTTATGACAAGTCAATAAAGTGAAAAGGGTAGTCATCTATTGATAAAGTTTGGACTGTATTTTTTCTTTCGCCTGGCAAATTGCATTGTTTCATGAATATCCAGGTAAAATTTTAGGTCATTCTGAGTAATGCTTCCTTTTTTACAGCTTTTGAACGCGGAACTTTGTTTATAATCACGATATACTATTGAAGTCTCTAGTACATTTTGATAACTGCACTACTTTCCGAATTATGTGGAAGGGAAAGACGAAGAAAGTCAAGTGCGGCCTTGTTCACTTGTAAAACTTATAAGGTATTTCTCCCGCCTTCTTCGCATGCCTTCGTGGGGTAGTGGTCAGCACGCTCGACGCGTAACCCAGAGGTCCGTGGTTCGATTCCCAGCGAAGGCGTTTCTCATTTTTCACAACTCCTGCTGTCAAAAAATACCTAATGACTCTACAAACTAAAATATGACATCCATGCACTTTAGTTAGTGTTTTGGCTGGGTTATAATATTGCAGATAAATTTCTTAAGAACTTAAGCGGCATCCTTTCATTAAAAACAGAGAGTCAGGCGTCTACAGTAGCCATGTTATGATACCTGACAGACTGTGATTCAGTGGTCTAAAACAGTGCTCTGCAACCGGTGTGCCATGAGTAGGATATAGGTGTGCCGCAATCAAATACATGTATTTGACATTTTGCAATTTTTTATCATGTATTTAATACACAATGACAATTTCCTTTCCTTAATAATGTCTATTTTAAATGTTTTTATATATTTCACTGTTGTGTGGTTATGTGTGTGATTGTGTGTCAGCATTTGAATTTTTTCGGCACTTCCTTGATAACTCGGAACTCAAAATTATATAACTTTTTTTTAAACATAAATTTAAACGAAATATATTGGTTTCAGACCATTTTAATTAAAAATAATAGCTCTAAAACTGTTTTTTAAAAAATTTGAAATAAACCAATCAAATTGAAGAATTTTTGTTTTTTAATTTTTTTAAAAAAATTTCGATTATTATGATAATTATTATGATTGCATATAAATAAATATGTTATGGTTTTATAATTGTATATTTTCAAATTAAAAACAAAAATTTATTGTAAATTTTGTGTATAAATCAATACATATATACATTAGCTTTTGGTGTGCCACGAAATTCCTGAAAGATTTTTTGTGCGTCGCAGGTGAGAAAAGGTTGCGGAGCCCTGGTCTAAAAGAATAGTGAATTGAAGAAGCAAACTCTGTTTCATGCACAATAAGTGAGAGATATTTATTTGTTCCAAGGCCGACAAAAGAGAGATTCAAACTTTATTGCTTTACATTACCTTCTTGCTATTCCAAACAATGTATCATATACGCATTTATTCCATTATTCATTTAGGCATGCTAAGAAGGCGGGAGAAACCGTAAAGTTTTACTATGACTGTTATGATCTGGGCTCGCAAATCAGCTTGAGAAGTACATAGATCGCATATTGCTAAACAGAAAATAAAAGACGCCAGATGTATCCGCATATTGGACAGTCAAATGCTTCCTTCATTTATTGATATGTTAGTAAATAGTAATTTCATCTTCACAGCGGCAATACATGGTTCTGTTAAGCATGGGTAATAAATAAATGGCATATATCTAAATCAATGCAGAGACTGCAGTTGTTCCGTACAAAAGCTTAGGATTTTAATCCAGTCATGAATACTTGGATAAAACTGAAAAGCAGGATAAGTGTAGAAAATTCAACGAATAAAATAAAATTAGTTCGTATTATGGAAGCTTATAAATTTAGGCTAATACCATTTAATTTTCTGTTGATGCCAAAAATCGTTTTGATGTTTTATATCAAATAACAACAACAAGGCTAATTATTAGAAATTTAAACAATAGCGTTAATTTTGAGAATGAAACTAGCACCACAGATTCTTAAAACTAATGCTGATTACTGTTGTTTGAACTTCTAATAATTATTATTCGGCATATTGCTCTTACTTTAACAAATCTAATATTACCTCAATGTTCATTCTCTCTTGTCATTCCTATATGGAGATCAATACTAACATTCAAATACGCTTCCTATTCTTTATGAAATTGATGATTAAATGAGTTTATGTTCTTCAAATAAATTTTGACAGAACGTTTTGGAGAATTTCTGCACCAAGCCGATCATATGCAGATGATATATTCGTATAATACGATCAGCATCAGCTGATGTAAAGTGAAAATGCATCAGCGTCAGATCAGCATCAGCTGATTTAAAGGGAAAATTATGTGGAAGGGAAAGACGAAGAAAGTCTATAATGCGAAATAATCGCATTTATTAACTCTGTGATATAATTTTAAACGATTATTGTTAGAAATCCAGTTAAGTTCAATGCTAGGATTCTGCCTTTTTGTAACCTGTAATTTGAAAGTGAAACCTTGTAACATAACCTGTAGTTTGAAGTATTTAAAATGATTTGGCTTTATAATTTCGTCTTGAAACACCTTGAACACTTCGCCATTTATCTTAAAATTCACTGTTGCTTTGAATGTTCAATCAATGTCATTATTCCAATTAAAAGTTTCATATTCACAACAATTAAAAGTTTCATATTCACAACAATTAAAAGTTTCATATTTACAACAATTAAAAGTTTCATATTCACAACAATTAAAAGTTTCATCTTCCCATTCCAATTTAAAGTTTCATCTTCTTTATTTCATTTAAATCAATAAGCTCAATAGAGCATTTGACCAAACATTTTGTATTACAGAAGGGAAGGTAATTCTTTACCTATTTAATTTGGCACTACGTTGGAAATAAGTGTTCAAATCAGAGCTGAAGTCTATTAGTTATTAATGGTGAAATGTTTTTAAGGTTTCGCCGATATATAGATCCCTATTCCCGGGTTTATTTGCAAATCTTTGATACAAGCCAACATTGAATAATTGGGCGTTATAAAAGAAAAACATAGTAGGAATAATAATAATTTACGTAACTTTAGGATTTTCCAAGAATCAACCGTATATAGGCATTTTCGCAATGTGCGGAGAGATGTTTTCTCTTTGTTTCAAAGCAGACGGAAACTTTATGGTAAACAAAACCAGAGAACGTCAAAATGTCTGTTCTTAATTTAATAACGCTTTTTTAACTAATGTATGATTACCTTATAAACGTCATACATTATTCAAGCTACAAACACTTCAATAAATTATAAGATATTAGATTTTCAATTGCAAGTCTGATTGCGGCCGACTGCTAATCTGTTTCTTTTCTGCATATAATCGGGACAACAAAATTGTTTTATCCAATCGATGGGAAGAAGGAACACCGGTTTTTATGTAGCTCGAAACTCATTTGAATCATTGCAATCTGGTCCGCTGCAAACATATTTA
This sequence comes from Stegodyphus mimosarum, assembly GCA_000611955.2. Lineage (NCBI taxonomy): Eukaryota > Metazoa > Arthropoda > Arachnida > Araneae > Eresidae > Stegodyphus > Stegodyphus mimosarum. The sequence goes on along the minus strand of KK112063.1, from coordinate 130,239 downwards.
AATGAAGTTACTTGTAAGAAGTTTTTTGTATTATTACTTTTTGGCTTAATATATTCAGGGACACATTGGAAACGAGGGTTGCAACATGAGGGTAGATTATTATTCTGCTTGCCTTGAGAAATAAAGGAATAATAATCATTGTAGAGAGATAAATTTTATTTTGATCGCGTTTCGGAAATCATTAAACGCAATAAAGCATTCTCGACTCCGGTGAAGGTAATTTATGCAGTAACGAATCTACACGATGCCTCGCAGCTGATGCGCAGCCAAATTTCAGAACAGTAATTAAATTCTGCCTTTAAAACGGATGCGTGTATGGATAATCTTAAAAATACCATTCAATGTTCAAAAGAAAATTTAATATTTTTAATGTAATATCGTTGTTTTTGCTTAAATAATAATTTGGCTTTGCTTTTATATGGCAGTTGTCGATTATTAAGGTAATGGTATTTGTATACTAAAATAGAAGTAAGGGAGTAGTAAATTATAGTATAAAAACCAAACCTTACTAGTACATTCAAACATATTATTAAATCTGAAACCTTACTAGTATTTTAAAACATAATATCAAATTTGAAATACGAGTAAAGAGGTTAAATGCATTCATAATATAATGCTATTTATAGTAAAAAATTACAGCGGCTACGAAAAATATTGATTTATAATGTCGGCAAAAGGACGCCTTTTACTCATTTCTAATCTGTGATCTCAATAATAACACGCTAAAGCGCTTTTGGCCGTAATGAAATTGAATATTATTAATTCGCAAAATTTAATGATTTTTTAGCAGTGTTCACTACAGATGAAACAATTGTTCCGCCTAAAGCGAATTAGCAGCTTACATTCTTGATCAACGGAAATAAGTATCTATTCTTCTGGGAGTTGCATAAGTAGAAGTGTTTTTGCACTGTATTAGGACACAGAATACGAAAGAATATAGTACATTCTTTGAACTTAGCAGATACCCTAGTAGTGACATGGCAAGGCACCTTATAATAATCATAACATAAACATAATAAGGAATTATATAAGTAAGCATTATATAATTGTTCATCAAGTCAAATACATTTTATATGAAATAATTATTTTAAAGCTGTCTTTATGCACAATATATTTATTATATGTTACACTATTGTTTGCAGTGCACACAAAAACGTAGTAGCACGTACAAAAGAATTCAAAAGTCATTACAAAAGGCGCAGTTGTACGAGGGCTTAACGTAATGAAATTCTAAACATAACTACGTGCAATTAAGGAAAAAGTCAATAGTATCAATATCGTTTTATAATTTTCTCTAGATTTATCATAAAAGTAATTTAAATTAGAGGGTTGATGCATTTTGGGCGCTTTCACTTTTCTCACTTGATCTGTTTTCGGTATTTTTGAAGCGAAATCAGCTCCATTGACCGAATGTCCTCCTAACATTGATATAAACATATGAATATTTATGTCATATGTATATATATGTATGTATTTTTATAGTGTAACCTATGTAGTGATAGGATTTATTAATGGTGCACGGAAAGCAAGAAATTGCACGCATAAAAGTATAGTCACAAGTTATTCAACATTTTTACGAGGAACTGTTTGAAAAAATTGATTTTTGTAATCAATAATTTCCCTTTTTTTTTCGAAGGCCTTAATAATCATCATAAAACTGTCTTTGTGAAAATGTTCGGATTCATATTTTATTTGGACGCGAAAGTGCAATTTTACTTTGTGTTTCAACCGAATCTATTTCGTGGCTGTAAGAAGTTATGGAATTATAATCGAGGATGAACTAAAACCAGTTTAAAGGAGACAATTTATCCAATTTAACACATAAATCTGGCTGTAAGGCATCCTTATTATCATAAAAATGGTTAAGCATATTATTTGTCATAGGTTAGGGATGGTTGCGTTGTTGAGAAAAATTGCTTCGTATATAAAAAGAAAAATTTTGCGTATACAAAAAAAATAGATAATTTATTCGCCTGGTGTAGAACCTTGTTCGAACTGCCAATGCTTTTCTTCTTTAGATCCTGGGTTTTAAAGGAATAACATATTTATCAACAAACAGATATGATAAATGCAAATTCATGAAGTTGGGTCAAATATTACTTGTTAATTATAAAGCAATTTTTAGTTGAAATTAATTATGTCTTCAAGCTGTCATTTATTCATAAAATGTACGCTTGTCGAAATCAGGTTGCATCATTTACATGACACCCTTTTTATTAAATTACTTTTCCTTTTTTGGAACACTGCGAAGGGTGCATAGAAATAAAATTTTACTCAAAGGTACACTATTTTTCAGGAATTAGTGATATTTGTGCGTAATCAATAGCTAGTTCTACTCCAGATATTTTATTTAAAAATATTATTAATGTTTTACCAGAGTCTTTAGTCTTTCTAAAGACTGACGTAAACTAATGCTTTGTATTTGCAAATGTTGCATACATTAAATTAACTTATTGTAATGTTATGGTATACAAATATAAAACCAAAAACTGAGAGCATTAAATCGAAAAGTAAAGCAATCTAGATGTCTTTGCAATAATATGCGTATAATCCCTTTAAGTAAAATTATTAGATACTTTAAGATTATTTAAAAGTAACAATGTGCATCATTTGCAATTAATTAAAATTAAGCTTATATATAGCTTAATGTTATTAACGTATATATATCGCTACATATAGCTTAACATTGAGATATATATAATATTGATATTATATACAGATAAACATATATCACACTAATTAATTTCTTGTGTGTTTATATAACACTTAGGATACATATTTCATTTGAAGCGATATTCTATTACATCAAAATTACTTGCCCTTATGGAGTTCCAGCAAAATAAAAAATGTCCATTTCTTTGAAAAGGAAGAGTTAATCATTTTGAGGGAAAAAATAAAGAGGGGAAGGTTTTAGGAGGAAAGAAATGGTCAGTTACAATTGAATCCACGGGTAAAAGAAAGAAAATAGATTAGAAATATATATCACAGAATTTTATAGCTGCAAGAGAGATATTCCGAAAAAATAAGAAGATATAAAAAGTCTAGGAAAAATATACCAACATTAAAGAATTTAAAAAAAATGAGAAGTGCCTAAGAAAAACTTAGATATCATTTTAGCTCTGTTTCTTGCGTTTCGTTTTCTTTTAGTTTCGTTTTCTTTCGTTTTCTTCGAAACTTGCTTTTTTCGAAACAATCACTTGCATTTAGAAGAGCGATTTTTGACTGATCTACAGAGCTTAAGTGATACGTTCCATATTAGGAAACTGGTCTGAGATTATAATATTAATAACATATAGATCAGTGACTACATAATAGTTATAGGAGTTAGAACATTATATGTGTATCATTTCAATCTTGACTGCCATGAAAACATGCCAATGTCAAGTTAACCATATATGCTGACTTGAATATCAGTGTCATTGGTTGCATTTTTTCTCCTTTACGGTTGCTTTAGCTAACAGAAAACTAATGATTAATTGAGCAAAATGTATGATAGTAGCATTTATTTATCAATTATGCTTCAAGTTTCAGTGGAAAAAGCTTGCATGAACAAGATATTGTATTGATTAGCATGTAATCCATCTTGAATCAAAGAGGGTTAGATGTAAAATTAAAGTTAGGAAAATACATAACGGTGGAAAGCTTATAGTTTACAGAAGATGGCAGATTGAGTAAGTTGGAGAGTAATGCATGAAACTTGCTACTAAATATGCAAACTAAAGATAATAATTCTTCTTACCTTAGCTTCTTAGATTGTTAATTCATATCTTGCTAACATTTGCACATAACACAAGATCACCTGATTTAAAATTTCTATAAAAGTTACTAATATCATACTGTAAACAGAGGAACTGCAAAGACAAGTACAGATGTTGAAAGAGTTTTCACCTATAAAACGTTTTCAGTAATAGAGTGTTATGTAACAAATATGAAAGTGTGGGTAAGTTTTGTACACAAAGCAGAATACAGAAATCACTATTATACACTGCTCGACATTGGAAATGCAACACCAAGAAGGAGTGGTCAGAAATTTATGCAAATTTTAGAGTAGACGCACGTCACTGAGTTATGCGAATGATGTGAAATGCGCAGCTCTCTGACGCACGTGAAGAAAGATATAAGGGAAGGAACGTGCAGAATGGGCAATATTCGTGTCGTTATTTCTGCCAGACGAATTCTTGAAGAAAGTTGGTTTTTGTCTCGGAATATACGTGTAATAGGAGAAAATGCCAGGCCGCCGTTAACGAAGGCACTTCCAGCAGATAGAGAATTTTACGAGGGGTGTGGTGATCGGACTGAGAAGGGGGATTGATCCTTACGTCAAATTGCAGCTGATACCCACATGCATGCGAGCACGGTGCATCAGCTATGGCGAACATGGTTGGAATAAAGGAATGTGGAAAGAAGGAGGGTTGCAGATGCAGGACGCATAGATCGACGCATTCGCCGACAAGTTATGGCGATTCCGCAAATCACTTGTACCGCGATTCTGCAACATGTGCAAGATACCCTGAATGTTCCCGTGTCTATGAGAACCATTTCCCGTCGATTGGTTGAACGTGGCCTGCACTCACGGCGTCCGTTAAGAAGACTGCCATTGACCCCACAGCATAGACGCCAACGTCTAGAATGGTGCCGGACTGGAGCGATGTGAATGACAGAATGGCGAAACGTCGTGTTCTCAGATGAGTCATGCTTCTGTTTATCCAGTGACAGTCGCTGCATACGTGTGTGGCGTCTAATCCGGCAGTAACTGTGGAACGGCCCACCGCGCGACAATGTGGGCATAATGGTTTGGGGCGCTATTGCCTATGATTCTAGGTCACCTCCAGTTCGTATTCAGGGCACTATGATACTTGGATAATGTACTGCGGCCGCTGGCAATCGCTTACCTTCAGGGGCTGCCTAATGCAATTTTTCAGCAGGATAACGCCCGACCACACAGTGCTCGCATCTGCCAACATGCCCTGCAAGGTATACAGATGCTTCCCTGGCCACCGTACTCTCTTGGCCTGTCACGAATCGAACATGTGTGGGATGTGATTGGACGCCTTTTGCAGTCTCTGCCCTTGCCTCGTTCAGAAGACGAACTGTGGAAAATGGATGAAAAGGTATAGAGAGCCATCCCTCAGGACACCATCTGCACTCTTATTGACTCTACGCCTAGACGTGTTTCTTCGTGCATCGCTGTCCGCGGTGGTCCTACATCCTACTTACTTATCCTACTAAGCCGACGCCATTCTCGCTCTGTATTCTGACTATCGTTTTGAAATAAAGATCACTTATTGCTTGCTGTCTCTGTCCTTTTTCCAAATTTCATCACTTTCTCACCATTCCTTGGCATTGCATTTTCAATGTCGAGCAGTGTATATGAAAGACGTAAATTGACGTCTATATACATTAACATATTAAAGATTATGCATATGAATGGATAATTAGTATTATAAGGTATTTCTCCCACCTTCGTCGCATGCCTTTGTGGTGTAGTGGTCAGCACGCTGGACGCGTATTTCAGAGGTTTCCGGCACATGTCCCGGTGAAGCGTTGCTCATTTTTCATATCTCCTGCTTCCGAAATAACTTTATGTCTCTACAGTATTACCAAAATGTTATCAGTCTTACTAATACTGTACAATTTTCCTGTCGAGAGTAATTCAAATTATGAAAAATAAATATTGAAAATATTTTCCGTATTTTTTCAATTTAGACTTCAGAATTATGTATTACTAAAATTCTTCGATCAGGCGCTAAATTCCAAGAAAAGATTTGTATTCCTGAAAATTGATAACGCTTTACGGCAGTATGTTTTAATATACTCTAATAAAATTGGGGATACTTACATAAAACTAAGGTAGCTGTAAAATTTCAAAATATAGAAAGTAAACCTTATAGCAAAAAAAAAAGAAAGTAATAAATCTATAGGTAAACATTGTTTGCCCATGAAATATTATTTTAAGTTTCCTTTTGCTAAAATTATCTAAAATGTTTTTGTGAATTATATCTCATCGAAGTCTTCTGCTATGTTCATAAAAATCTATTAACTTTAGTTAACTGTTTTAATCCCAACCCTATCGTTCCAAAGATATTATAACGCCTTCTTTAATTCTTTTAAATCTTTACTTCCTTATTTTCTTTGGTGGGAGATTTCTTCATCATTGTTTCAATTTTATTTTTCCTTATTTTTCTTTAGTTTACTAACTCGATAAATTTTAACGGAATAATTTACTTTTTGAAAAATGAGTCAAAAACAAGAGACTGAGATTCTTTTGAAATGCGTTTATCGTTTTACTAAATCTAATGAAGTGATTTTGAAACTTTCTTGAGTTTTATACCATGTTGAATATTTTAAATAATTGTTTTTACAATGCATCAAAATTCTTTAAAATTCTAGGGATTGTGTGTTCTTTATGTTATTATGAGAAGCTACTCTATGTTATTATTCTGAAAAATAGCCATGTACACTTTTAGACAAAAAACAAACGACGCACCACGACGCAGCGAGAAGATATAAAGCAAATTGGACACAAATTGATATGCATACAGGTTTCGACGGAAAATGCAAAATTTTACATTTTGGCTGCCAATGAATGAACGGTTGCCGTTACAGCGCATCTGATCTGCGCAACTGGCAGGATATTTAAAAGGAGAAATTACGATTCCAGGTCATAAATTCTTCACGAATTTCCTTCCGTGTACTCTGGTAGACAGTAACTATGCCTCGCATACAGGTGCACGAACGATATGCGCAGATGTCAGAATTTGAAAGAGGTAGTGTAGTTGGGCTTAAAGAAGCCGGTTGGTTTTATCGCGAATAGCTGGACATTTGAGCAGGAGCGATGCCTCTATTAGACGATGTTGGCGGGAATGTGTGAACCATGGCCGCACACAGCGTCCAAAAAGAAGCGGTAGGCCTAGAGAAACGACAGAACGTGAAGACCGAGCAATCGTCAGAGCGGCACTCACAGCCCCAGATGCATCATTATCATCAATTTACGTGCAACTAGTACTTCAGTGATCGCAAGGACCGTTCATAGACGGCTTACTGAAAGGGGGCTGACGTCACCCTTGCGCCAACTGCCATTGACCTCTGTACAGCGTCAAGCCCGCTTGCAGTGGTGTCGGGCTCATTCGCACTGAAGCTCGCACTGTCCCCGACCGGAGTAAAATAGTCTTCAGTGATGTATCCCGCTTTGATTTGAGCCCCGATCACCAGCGAAGGCGAGTCTTCAGACGCCCCGGACAGCGGTGAGATACCAACCTGACTGTCTTCCGGCAGACAGGCCGACAACCAGGAGTGATGGTCTGGGGTGCCATTTCATTTCATACAAGGACCCCTTTGGTTGTCATCCGTCGCAACCTTTCAGCACAGCGGTACGTCGACGAAATTCTAAGGCCCGTTGTGTTGCCTTTCATGTCACGCCACCCTGAGGTTATATTTCAGCAAGACAATGCCCGCCCCCACACTGCACTTGTTTCTACTGCTTGCCTTAATGCTTGCCGAACATTACCTTGGCCAGCAAGGTTACCGGATCTCTCTCCTATTGAGCCTGTTGCCCTTCATGTCACGCCACCCTGGGCTTACATTTCAGCAAAATAATGCCCGCCCCCACACTGTACATGTTTCTACTGCTTGCCGTAGTGCTTGACGAACATTACCTTGGCCAGCAAGGTCGCCTGATCTCTCTTCTATTGAGAACGTTTGAAGCATTATGGGCAGGGATGCCCATAATGCTTCAAACCAGCTCGGGATGTTGACAATCTAACGCGCCAGTTGGACAGAATTTGGCACGATATCCCTCAGGAGGACATCCACAACCTCTATTAATCGATGCCAAGCAGAATAACTGCCTTCATAAGGATCAGAGGTGGACAAACGCATTACTGACTTTTTCACTTTGTGAAGCTCTATCACTTCAATAAATCATTTAGTTTTTCTCAAAGTGTAATAATTTGTTTTTCCGTTCGTGTACATCACTTCTAGCGTTTTTCGTCCCATTCGGATAACTCCTTCTTGGTGCGTCGTTTTTTTTTGTCTAAGAGTGTATTTCAAAACTATTAAAGATTCTTATTTTTGAAAATGAGTTTCAGTAACTCAGGAAATTGAAGGTATTATTTTGCATCAAAATTTTTATTCCATGTTAAATTTAGAAAGCTTTGAAAAGTTGTCTTTTAAACGAAATAAAAATGTATTAGGAATACTTGCTCGAAACCCCAACTAGCACTTTTATTGTGTGTCTAATTCAATGAAGTCATTACCATTACAACCACATATTAAATTAATGTGTCATTATGAATAAATATTTTTTCACATAAGAATTTCGATAGGCATTAGTCAAAGCTGGGAAGGGAAATGAAAATGTGTTTGAATTGATAATAATCGAAAAAACGTTGTGCATTCATGTAAACACTTTCTCAGAACAGTGAAAGTGATAAATTATTTCCGAGTTCCAAAATCTAAAAAAGTGTTAGAATGATTTTTCAAGTACGGCACTAATTTTAACCTTTGACAGACATTTGATCTTTGACATTCAAGTATTTTGAAGAACCTGCTTCTATACTGCACTTTGTTGTTATTAAAATTTTAAAGTTGTTTTATTTTCAGTTAGGGAGCAAAAGATTAATTTCAAATCTATTATGTATTTAATAATTTCTAAGACAACCCAATATATAAGAAAAAAACGTTTTCCTAATCTGTTATATTTCTGAGCATATATATATATATCATGAATAAATGCAATAACTTATAGAAGCGAGATGTGTGTTAAAGAGTCAAATTTTCCTCGATACTTTATGAAAAATGTAGTAGTTGTAGAATAGCGTAAGAATGGTTGAATTTCTTTTTCAGGATTTCATTAACAATCCAATAAGATTTCACTAAAATTTGTAGAGAATATAAGAGAACTGCATTTCTTTGTAAAATTAGTTCTCCATTTTCTAATACTGTTCTTTACCCACTTCCGTATTTCATACTAAATGTGTCTCTAGAGTTCATGGACGAAGGCGGTTCCGGCTCCGCGATTGAGAAGATGTTGGGCGATTTTTATGGGTTTCTAATTCCAATAAATCAGCTTTCCGAGAATCACTCTTTAAATAAATCATCGAATTAGGTGATGGAGCGGTCTATATAATCGCAATCTTTTTATCCCACAAAATTGCTAGAAATAGTAACAACTCAAAATGAAAGATCCTGTCTCTTTCAGAGAAGGGGGTCATTTTTTTCTCTATCCCTCTTCTGTATGAATGGGAAGCGAAGACAAGAATGATCACAAGTCGCTGCACCATTGATGCAGTATGATTTAGTGCAGTCTGTTAATAATCTTAATGTAGTAATAAGTCAGAATGTGAAATAATTTATTTCACCGCATTTCCTATTGCGCATAATGCTTGAAAATGCATAAGATTAGCTGTATGTAGAAGATAAGTCTTCCTCTTTGCATTTAAACACGAAATTTCAAAATTTAAGTAATTGCTATTCCTCTAAGATACTAATAAATAAAAAATAAAAGAACAATATATTGATATTTAATTAATTAAAAAATTAAAGTTGTAGGGTTCAACTTTTTAAACCTTAAGTTCTTACTCAAAACCCCACGAACATCTGACAAGTGAATAATTGCTTAAGCGTATGAACAGAATACTTAAGACTTGAGAAGGGTTTAAAACCCTTTATTATTCAATATATAGAGACATTAGGATATTTTGAAATCAGGTGAGATGAAAAATTAGCAACGTCTTCGCCGGGAATCGAACCACGGATCTCTCGGTTACGCGTCGAGCATGCAGACCACTACACAACGAAGGCATGCGAAGAAGGCGGGAGAAATACCTTACATACTCCCCCTTTTAAAGGGTCAGTGGGATTTTTTGTGGACCCAATCGCCAAATCGCGGTGGTGGAGAATCATCATCCACCACCTTTTTAGTTCGGGTGCCAGTGTAGAGACGCATTTTTGAAATCAGGTGAGATGAAAAATTAGCAACGCCTTCGCCGAGAATCGAACCACGGACCTCTCGGTTACGCGTCGAGCATGCAGACCACTACACCACGAAGGCATGCGAAGAAGGTAGGAGAAGTTCCTTATAAATATATTTACAATCAGTTCCGGCTTGGAACTTTACAATAAAGCCGCCACTCGGGCTTGAACTTAAATACTAATAAATTGAACTAAAACTAGCTTAACTAAAGCTCTTAATGAATATAGCCGAAGCTATCAGAATCTAACTAGTTGGCCCCTAAATATTAATTAAATCGGCGAAGCCTAGCAAGGGCCTAGATATGGCCGAGCGCAGTAACAGCTAAGAGAGATGTGGCCAGAAGGCAAACGCACGCTAATCAGGAAATCAGACTCTCTCTCTTGAAGTTGGTTATGTCACGACTTAAATAGTACTCATCCTCATTTGCATTCTCTGCGTTTCTGAATTTACATTCTGTCAGGAAATTGTAAGCTGAAATTAGAATAAGGTAGGAAAGATACAAAACTTAAAATAACTGTTAGAAAACTTATAATAAATCTTACAAAGTTAAGCCGATAAGACAAATTTTGGATTATCTACACAAATTTGTAGAAGATAAATCTTGCTTCTTGCATTTAAACACGAAATTTCAAAATTCAAGTAATTGCTATTCGTCTAAGATACTAATAAATAAAAAAATAAAGAACAATACATTGATATTTAATTGATTAAAAATAGAAGTAAAGCAAATAACACAAAATTTTGGTTTCAAATGCGTTGCTCTTCTTACAAAAAGAATAAATTTTGGGTATTACTTAATATTGAGTATCGAAATTCATTCAGCAAGATTGACATCGTTTTAGGAAACATTCCTTTAAAAATTGTGAGTCACATTTTAAAATAAAATAAAACAATTTACTCATAAGTATTCTTTCATCATCAATGGTTTTGAAGTCAAAGGTTACAAAATTAAATAACGGTCTGAAAAATGAGGTTGTGCTACACTTATATTTTATGTTTATATATGAGATTTTGAATTTTCTACCTAAAAATAACCTCAAATATTTTCCTTTTATTTAAGATACACATATCAGCGTTATCCTTTTATTCTAATCTGAATATTTTTAACTGTTTTGATCGATCAATTGTGGAAAACATATTTGTCTCTCTCCCCAAAAATCTTTACCTTCAGTTCTTTATAGCATACAAAGAAAACATATTTTAAAAGAACAATAAATCGCTTTTAATGAAAGGGAGGTCTAATAAGAATTACAATATGAGGATACGTGGACTGTCAAACGTTAAATAACGAATTACAATGTAAAGATCTACGACCTACCGAGTCATAAGTATTGTATATTAATACCTGAAAATGAGATTTCTTTTACTTCTTTATTCGATTTATAACTGCTTCATTCAAAGGTTACGTAAGAATAAAATATAATTATCAAAATCTTTAAGCAGTTTCAGTAATATAATCAGCTTTTAATAATATTAACAAATATTTAAGCTTTTAATAATATTAATAAATTTACGTAATTAACACGTAAATTAAAAATTTTAAATTACGTAATAATATTAATAAGTTACGTAAACCTTTATTTATAACTTCGATAAATTTCGTTTTTTCCATTGTTTCGAACTTAAGCCTATGATAAAAAAATTCAGAAAATTTTTTAATTGTATTCCTAGTGGAATTAAACACTTATTTTCAGTATTCTATCATCTATTCAGATGAAGCATGGGCACTAATTTCTAGTCACTGGGTAATAACTGTTAAAATAATATTTTGTTCAATTGAAGCAAATTCTATGCTGTTAATATATGTTTTGATATAAATCCTTTGGGTCAAATGATAAATCTACGAGTTGTGTCTCAATGGAGCAGTTTAAATTTTAGAAAGCTCACATTTTCATATAACTCTTACTAATTTTTCAACTAGACTAAATTCATTAAATTTGGAAACTATTTTAATTTTTTCTTAAATTTTGACATTTTCGTTACCGGTTTCTTTAACTGTTTATTTCGATTGCAAGTATAAAAGGCTCCATCATCAAACTTAAGAAGCTTTAAATAGACATGCAGATTTTAAAACGAAGCAAACTTAATTTAAGCCTCAACTTAGATTAAAAAAAATAAAAGTAGCTGAAATCATTGCAAATAGAAGTCAGACAGATTAATAAATACCGTTAATTCTAAACCGTTTATTTCTTGTAATGAAGAAATTCTTCCATGTGGTTAGTGGTTTAAAATTATGTGGATTTTGTTTGAAATCAGAACTTTTCTACACTGTTATTTCTGCTTCTCTGTGTGAAATGGGAAGACATTTCAAGGATACTGAAATTTTGACTGAAATTCGAATCTCACTGATGTGACCAGCTGACACAATCTAATTGTATGACAGTTTTACAACTACGCCTGAAAGGGCAATCATACTATACTTTTATATTAAATGACATCTGCATAAAGGAATTACAATATACTTGCAAAACGCAAGTGCTGTTATGGTGCGATTATTGTTTTCTTAGGCCAACTGAATTTCTATACCAGCAATCTAGCAATAAAGAATAAGATCAGTGTTAAACGTAATCAAACAAATCAAGCCTCCGCATAGAGTTCTGCTAATTCCTTTGAACTTATCATCCAGTTTCATATTCCTGGAACAGGAGAGCTTAACAGAAACAAATGGCTCTTTGGAAAAGAAATTAACAGAGCGAATTAATTATAAAATTATAGTTAACTTATATCACGTCTAGAAAATTATAATATCTAATAACTTTGTAAAGAAGCATTTACTTTCAAACTAACCAGTTTTTATTTTCTCATTTTTTCTATCCACGTTCATTTCCATTTCCTGCCAGAATGATATTTCAGTTTCGCGTGTTATGCGAAGTAAGGTAGAAAGATTTTATCTCTGTACAGATTCGAGTGATTATTTAACTTAATTTTATATTTCTATTTTAAGTTTCAGACAAAATTATTGGCTAAGTTTGTAAGCACCAGGAGAACTGTCTGTAAATTCCTTCTTGAGTTGAATAAAAGGATCTTTTTACCCTCCTCACGTCTTGTCATTGATACAGTTTGAACTTTGCGAACAGTCGCTTCACAGTCGAAGTAACGATCTAGCCAGATCTAGTTAGCTAGAGTCTTACAATTTGAAAAATATTGCGTCACTCAAAGTACTTTTCGAGGGTTTCTTCAAAATATTTACGATTTATAAAGCAATGCCAATTGAAGGTTAAAATAACACGCCAAATAACGATTATTGGAGAAGTTGAACAACAAGAATCAGGGTAATATTTCTAAATTTTGCAGAACTAGTTTCTAAGCTTTACATGCAGAATCATCCAAATTAGTCCTGCAAAATTTACAAATATTAAGATGGTTCTTATTTTTTAACTTCTTCAATATCTAATGTGTTTAAAAGATTTACTATCTGCCAGTCTAAGCACGTATAAAGTCGAATTTCGCTCTTCGTAACTGTGTTTTATTTGAAACTCGTTTATTATTTTTATCGCAAACAATATTAGTTTCTTGAGTATTCTAGTTAGTCATGTCTTAAAATTACAATTTTTTTTTATATTCAGAGTTTTCATGTATTAGGTAGTGTTTGAAGTGGATCACATTTTGTAGTTCATTATTACGAATTTGTCAATTCATATAGTAGATCGTTGGAACTGTTATCGCTGTCCCGGAAAATGAATAATAGTATTTAAAGTTTGACTGTTGCATTAATTAAATATCAATCAACGTATAGAAAACTGAAGCTGCTTAGCATCCGTCACTCGCGCCATAACCGTCCGTCACTCGCTCCCATTTTTATTATGTTTTAGCTGTCGACACAGAGACAACAGGGCAAATTATTTGTGCATTTTATTATGTAATGATGAATTTTATACTTTTCTAAAGCATATATTTCAATGTAGCAGTTTCCTATACTGGATGAAAGAAATTAAAATAAATTCAATAGAAATCTATGCGAAATAATAAGAATAAATGCCATATTTTTACAAATTTAATGTCTAATTTCGCATTTCATAAAACTCAGTTCAGTCACATTCCTTATCACCAAAACTGATTTTTACGTAACCTATTAAGAAATATAACCGCAGATTTAAATCTGTTCACTCTAGATCATAATATTGGAACAGATTATTTTAATTCGCTTCAGAAAATTATTTTTGTAGCTAACAGAGATAGCAATTAGTAGTGACTAATCTCACTGAAGGACAGACTGTACGCAGTCGTTTTGGTTTTAAAACCTGCTATCATTATTAGCTGTGTATCTAAGAAGCCTTTTTTTCCATTAGTTTGCTAACAATAAAAATTTTCTACTTCGTTATCGCTTGTCTTCGTAGTGTAATTGGGAATACTTCAGACTGACAGTCTGGATATCCGAAGTTAGAATCCCGGCAAACGCGCTACTGATTTTCTCCTGTTTTACGCTACGATAAAGCTAACGACTGTAGAAGATAAAGTATTTGGAGTTACATGGGGTTAAAAATTAAAAATTCGTGATAAAATCATATTGAGTGTGAATTTGATGAGTGGCATATATGAGGTATCATTAAGTAGTATGATAAAGCATTTACCATTCCCATCTTCCTTCTTCTAGGTTTATTTTTTTCCAGATTTGTTTTATCATAAAGCATAATGAAAATAATATCCGATTTTTGTTCGTCTGTTTTGTTTTAACAACTGTTCTCTACATATTAATAGCTATACATTTGTATGTATATGCGCATGTGTGTGTGGAAGGGAAAGCAGAAAAATTGTCTTAGATTAGAAAGCTTTAATAAGAAAGGTTTGCAGTTATCATAATACTGGAATATAAAACAAAAGAAAGCAGAGATCTTAATTTGCTTTTAACATCATTAACAAAAATATGTAAACGATCACTCATTGGATTTTGTCAGCACTTGAAAGGGAAATTTACATAGTAGACTCATAGTAAAATTGAGTCAGCTAGGCAGAATCATTTGACACGGGGGATGTAGATTTGACATCTTGTTATACACAGCTAATAAAAGAATCATAATGATGCATAGAAGTATTTAAAAGTGCATTTCTCTCCATGGATGTGTTCAAAGCATCCTGCGCGAGTAACAGTGAAATAGGGAGAGTTTGCAAGATGACGACGGAAAATTTGTTTCGAGATCTCTCAATATTTCAACTAATATTATATGCAGATTTATCAAATGTAATGGAAGTTAAAAGAGAAAAGCAGCAGAAAAAGAGAATTTCCTCTTTAAGGAAATCGCGATGGCTAATTTGTGTTCTGTTGAAACGAGCAAGAACTGACAGAGTTGTAAATTTCATTTTATTAACTAATTGCTATCACTGTATTAAGAGAGTAAAAATGATTAATTTAAATCTATACATATTATGCGTAAAAAATGGCTCAGGATGCTGTCGGTGATTTATATTGCATTTATTAGAAATTGTGTTTCTGGAATGGTCCAAAACATTTTTCTGTTAATAAAACGGGTTTTTCTTTCTCTTTTTTATTTTAAATTTGAACAATTGTGTAATAAACGTCTTAGACATTTTGACAACTTTTCATTGACGCTATATTTGTGAAGGTGTGCGTTTTCGAACAGCATATAAGAGCCGATAACAGTTTTCATGAATAACTAATTTCTCTTGTTTGAGATTCTGACAATCCATGTTTTGTATGTACTGGAATCAGCTGTTGCAAACATGATTTGCATAATTTAGTAGATCATGTTTCTGTCTGCTCTAGATTCATTACTATAAAACGTCTTTTCTGCCTTTGACTTTTATGCTTTAACACACAGCGGAAATTTTGGCGGTATATGGCGTTTAAAAAATCATATTTGTCTGCGTTCGGAAAATAATATTAAAGAAAATTTATGCAGTTAAATTTTAAAAATTATTTTGCATTCTTTTGAATGAATAAATCGCATAATTACACGTTTTAGTGTTAATATTGTGTTCGAAACTGGATATTTTTTACTCAAGAAGTAATTTAGTAACTTGAATATATTATTACAGAAATTATGCAAGTTATTGCACTTTATCGAAAAGAGAATTCTAATATTCTTACGAATATGTGTACGTCACAATCATGTTTGGCTTCTCTGAAATTCATCGCTAAATATTTTCCATTTTGAGAGGTTATTTATAAATCTTAAGTACAAGCTGAATTTGTGCTTCTATTTCTTCTAGTTATGTTTCGGAAACTTTAATGCTCTGTAAATTCAAAGTTGTAGCCATGATTGCAGTTCTTGTTACCGTGTTCGCTTTAGTTTTAAATGAAACCGTAAGTTTAGGAAATGTAAAATGCGCACAAGGTCATTGTTACTTCATCTCATTAATCTAAAGGACATTTAATTAGCAATTAGCCGAGACTAAGTTTTTGTCCCGGTTTGTTGAAAGCAAATGTATTCATTAATGAGTTGCACTCCCTCGACACAAAAGGAGCGATTAGCGGGGAAGCGTCAGCAACCTCTTAGTTAATCTTTCTTTTAAAACTGGAATACAGAAAAGTAGTTTTAATACCGAAAAATTGAATCCACACTTGTTTGATGAGAATAATTGTTTCTTCGATTTGCTATTTCAGTTACAGAAAACTCTGCAGTTAATAAAAAGTGGAAGAAAAGTTGAATTTCTCAAACAGCACTTTTTTTTTCATTCCAGACGACTGAAAGAAGAAGCAAAAAGATTCAGCGATGTAAACCTTTCCTTTTCGGTTTGAACCTCCTATCTGTCATTGTTACATTAAAAGGAGGGATTAAACCTTTCGTACAGAGCAAGTGAAAGAAAATAAAATTTTAATTGACTTACAAAAAGCTCTGCACGTTTGCATTATTTTCAGTTTCTTTTTGAGGAAGAATTCAACTTCTGAAATTGGGGAAAAATTTTGAATACACACATACAATGAAAAAAAGATAATTACATCAATTAGTAGACTTAAAACGAAGGATAAAAAAACTTTGCGTTTCAACCCGCTTTTACTCATCAATTGAATTTTTAATTCCTACGTTGAAAACAATTGGTTCTAGAATGAAAAAAAATTAATGACATTTTTTGTTTCACTAAATTTATCTTTGGGAAGACCATTGCTTCAGCAACGGCGAATAATAGCTCGTGGTTATTACTGAATTAGAAAACACCCCTCCTTCGTAACTCGGAAAGAAAGAGAAGATTCATTAGCCAGCCACATGTCAAATATATCTCGCTAAGTGGGAATGCCGCGAAGACATTTGCTCAAGCCTTTTTATTTCTGGTGAATAAATTGGTTTAAAAAAAAAGCTATCTTTTATTCGGATATACGTTTGCAATTTCTATAGAGAGTTTCTTGCAAAGATCTTGTTTTTTGCCCGTTATTTGTACCAATTATTTACTTAATCAATATTTTGTACTTTTATTTTCTTATTTCTTTCCCCAAGACTGCATACAAATTGTGGATGCTTTTGTTTTAAAATAATCCTGTAAATATCTCGTTAAATAAAACAATGTTCAAGAAAGTTTAGAAAAAAGTGATGAATATTTCGTCTTTTTCATTTCTGTGATACTTTTTCTTATATTTATGGGAAGTTTGTTCATTAAATATAAATCATTTAAATAGTTTTCGAAAAACAGAAGCAACTCCAGACACACTCATATGAGTAAATTCCTCACTAATTATAGGCAGTGTGTAAATTCATCGCAATTTTATAAAGCTTATTCGTTTACATGTCTGTGCACATTATGAGAATGTTCATAAAGCAAATTTACTTACATAGTTGTTTTTAGTTATTATTTAAAAATTCATTTACTTTAATTACAACCAGAATTCTAATATTAATAGAAAATAAAATATTCTTTTCAGAAACATTTAGCTCAGAAGCAAGTGTACATACATATTATACACATTGTGTTAATACATATTATTCTTTTAAATAGATTTCCTGAGGAATATTTAGTTTTCTTTAAAATTTCTTGATGGAAAAACTATTGAAATTAAAAATGATTAAAATCAAAATAAATAACTCATGATAATTTGTTTATTACCTAGTAATTGAATTTATGAATAAGCACTGTAAACGAATTCGTTTCTAAAAATTATGTGTGAGATAGATATGGGAATGAATTCACAAGCAAAAGGGTAATGCTTGAATTATATGAAGATCTGAGAAGTGCCTGACTTAGATCAGAGTAATTATGATTTTTGGTTGTACTGAAATACAAGACATTATTCAAATTATTTTGAATATATATGTATATAAAGAAAGAGAGAGTCTTCTGTGCAATAGATATTCATATTTTAAATGAAAATCTCAAGCCTTAAATGACACAGATGTTATAGTAAGATCAGTTATTCGTTTAAGCATGAAGTTACAGATTTAAGAGAAATAATTACTGAGACATAAAAAAATTGCAAGTATGAATGTTGATGTGAATTCACTGAAACGTTGAGAGTTGTAAAAATGTTGAACAAAAATAATTTTCTCAACATATTTCTCTTTTTCTCATACATATATATAGATATAGATATATTAAAAATGTGATTTTACTTGAAATCTTTTAAAACTGCAAGTAAAAGTTTTTTATTTAATTTGAAATTCATTGCTCTGACAGATAAAGCTTCATACACGTCGCAAATTATATTTTGCAGAGATTCAATGATCCAATCTTGTGATTCGTTATGCGTATCATAATTCAAAGCGTAGCAAATATAAATTTCCAATTACAGATTTTATTTTAATGGAATCGTGTATAAGATCGTTAGCGTACTCATTTTTGGTTTACATTGAGTCTATACCATGTTTTACTCAAAATTAGGGTACATAAAAAATTAATGTATTTTGCGGAAAAAACGTACAAAATTTTCCACTTTTACAGCTTCATCATTTTTAAAAGTACAGCGGAAAGTTTACGAGCATCGTGACAAACGTTGGCTTTATAACCAACTATTTGGATACTGTAATAAAATTAACAACAGTAGGGACATGAAGCATAAAAAGTCGTAATTATTTACATTTAATAAGTATAAAATGCGATGCATTTCAGTTTTGTAAAATAATTCTAAAATTTTCTAACTTGCTTTTTAATACGGATGATGTAGGTTAAAAGTTATTTTAAGTAAATGTGAGCTTTATCACAAATATGAAAATCTTACCTGCTATACAGAGGTGAATTCCATTTGTTTGCAATCAGATGTATGGACTACAGATTTCAATTTTCCGCAACTTTTATTTTCTACTTTACGGAAAAATCTGAAAATAAACAAGTAAATGCATAAGTAAATAAAATACTTGCCATATGATTCCACACGCCTAACCTAATATATGAGAAATCTTATAAACTGGAAAATGGAAGAAGATAACAATAATAAAACATGGAAACAACATGGAAAAGATAAATATAATAAAAATTCTCAAGACATTTCCTTGTAAGAAACATTAACTTTTACATACGCATAATAAGTAACCTAAATAAACAATCAGAATTTGATTATTAAAAAAGCATATTCATATTTTAAATACTTGCATTGGATAATAATATAATAAAAATTTCTGGAACGGAACGCGTATTAATTTGATTTAAAAAGATCTTCTCCATCAGTTATCAGCATATTATTTATAAAAAGCATAAAATTCTTTACAGAAAAAATTTTTTATGTGAGAGAGCCATCAAAGGATGCATTGATTCTAAACTTTGTTTAGATACAACACGTGAAGTTTTGTTCTTCATGAAATTTGGCCATTTATAGTTTCCTCGAATTTCATTCAGTACTGAATGCTCAAATTAATCATGCTCAGTGTGACAAGCAAAACTTCGATCTATCTAGTAACATTATGCTTTGAATTGCTTAAATATTTCTTGTAATTTTTAATATATGCACTTAAAAACGTAGAAAAATTACTTGTGTATTATGTCATCACATCCACATAAATTCTTCACTCTTAACTCTAAAGAATTTTTGAAAAATACAGTTTCGATTCCGAAGTGTCCAATATTTTATTCATGCTTCAAAAATTTGCATCACAGCATGCGTTTTATACAAATTATTAATCTTGCTTTCAAAAAATATAAGAAATATTCAGGTCTCCGAGCATTAATTTCTGCAAAGTAAACTTTTAATTTAAGAAATCTATTTCTAATGTATGCTAGAAGTTAATTTTTATCCTCTATCATATATTGTTGTGAAATGCAGATTTTTGAAGCTTCTATCTTTCAATTCTGCATTAAAACTAGTTACAAATGGGGAATTGAAAGTGTAGAATTCAAACGATAAGCTGCTATATTCAATCTTGTGCGCAGTTCTGCATTTAAGCAAATCATTTCTCATTTATTACACATTTAAAACTTACAGATATTTGAGGGCCAAAGCGTTTATTAAACGCACAGAAATGTTATGATTTACGAGTCCCTCACCCAGTAGATTACCCAACGTGAAACATTCTGCAGCTGAAAGATGACTTCCTTGAATTAATGGAAATTGTTTAAGGTTTGCTCATGATTGATTGCAGCGATTTTGGAAATTGTTAATGCCCACTAATCCAGAGAAAAAACATGCACCGCCATATTTTAAACTTAAGGCAAAGTCATTCTGTCACTCTAAACGGACTACTTAAATTCGAAATATTAACTATCTGAAATACGTTAGCATAAAGAATTACTTACAACATAGTGTAATAAAAATGTAAAAATAAGAAACGATATTTATTTTTGCTACTAAAACTAAGAAATGTTAATAGATATTTGAACGCATAGTAAACTTAGCATTCATACTTAAGTGCATTATTTACATTTTATCCTTAAATGTGCAATTTGTCCTTAAAATATATTTTTTAAAACTATAAATTTGATTTAAAGTTCAGAAAAATATTTACCAGTATTTCATTGCTTGCATTTATGTCATATGTGTAAGTTAACATATTTAGAGTTCTTTTCAGCTAAGGTGTGTAATGACGTGAAATACTGAACATGCTAAAAATTATTTGAGTAAAAATGAATCAGAGATTAGAAAAACATTAGCAAAAACTGATTATTAAAGTACAAAATAACTCATTGAAAAATTGAAGCATTTAGATGATTTTTTTGCTGCACACTATTATTTAACGCAACATAGCGATAGTTCTGTGACGTTCGACTATAAATGATGCACGACTATAAACTCAGTTTTATAGTTTGAACTGGAAACAGCACGCTTAAAAATTCTAAAAATTATCTTGTCTAAATCGGAGCATTAGGATTAATACAGCGTTTCTCTACCTTTTAGTATTTGCGACCCAATTTTCAATCATAATTTTCTTCGTGCTCCTTGTCAAACAGCAGCAGTGCATACTATTATAATGCATTTTGAGGCTAAAGCTACATTATCACTTTCATTACAAACCTCGAAAACTACAGAGAATAAGTAAATTAATTCATATTTGGCAACACGGATCCGCAGAATTGACACAACCAGAATCGATGCCTCGCTATTGCTCTCTGTCTGACGTCCACCATATAGAACAATCTCGCGACTTCGCGAGAAATTCCGATATATATTTTTTTTAACATTTTAGAAAGTCTATGTGACTGAGACGCCAAAATTTATAAATGCTGCACCTTAATGAGTTCCAGCCAGTCTCATTTCAAGCCTTCTTGATGAGATAAATACAGCCCATAAATCATATTCCTGATAAGATCGCATTTTGTATGGATATTTCTTCCCCTAATGCTCTAATTTTCCCGCGCACTCTGCTCTTTTCAAGGAGAATGAGATAATTATTCAATAACTAATATCAATATCAGTATTACTAAATTTACGCAGTTAGCCGCTTGGCCATAAAGGAGAGTAAGAAGCTGTGAGAATTTTGTTCTTGCATTGTGCATCATAGCGGGTCAATAGATCAAGTTTCTAGAATATTTTTGGGTCTGCAGCTACAGGAAGGCACAAGAATTCTAGTCGTATAATTATAATTATAATAAACTAATAAGTTAATTATTTATCTAGGTGTTATTGTTGTAGCCAATATATCTGGTCACAGTAAACGGTTACGTCACTCTCCTTCCCTCTGCAGATAAGGGTAAGTGGATTCCAGCATTCTCCCCTTTTCTGTGTTTCGGGCAACGGGCAAGGCTACGGATAACGCGGGTACCTGTTTTTATTCCGCAGGAAAAAAAAGTTAAATTTTAAAAGTTTTGTATTTTGTAATTGTTTTATGTATATATTTAATTTGAATCTTATGCTGCAGCACTGAGGACACTATGACAATTGGTGGCGGACAATTAAACTAAAATGGCATAAATTATCTACTTTGTAAAACAAATTATATTATTTCAGAGCTCTAACCTTTATGTCAAAACTGTAAAGATAATATCATCTCTGGTGTTCTTGTCTAAATCAAGATAATTATTTTCAATAAAATATGTAAAAAGCCATTCACAATTAAATTAAACAAATGCTATCTCCCAATAAAAATATATAATGGGTTAAAGCTTGACAAAAGTCTTTCCTGCATGTTATATGGCAGGAATCTCACGACCCGAACTAGCATCGCAAGCAACAACATGAGACGCACGGCTTCACTTAAATTGGATATCTCGTCTAATCTCTTTAATAGCATAGAACCATTATAGGAATTGTAATCATATACGGAGGGGCAATCTGGGATGGTGTAACTCCCTATCCCATGAGAAGATCCCTACTCTCAATTCAGAGACAGATGCTGCATCAACTATGTAGGGAGTACTCCACTACCTCAGCACCAGCCCTACAATCTTTGGTAGGAATTCCTCTTCTAGATACGACAGTTGAAAGAGAGGTAACTATCGCAAGGGTGACCAGACTGAGTCAAACGTCACACTCTGGGCTCACAGTTATCAGCACTTGAGCTACGTGGAGCAACACAGAAGGAAAAACGTTTATCCAACTTCTTTTAATCTCTTCGACAGCATCAACATATAACCAGTTCAAAGTAGCCATAATCACTTTCTCACAGATGGCTTTTAAACGAAGAACGGCACGAGGCAGCGCATTTTGTAGACTAGAAAATGGTAATGTAACATTCAGTGTAAGAGGAAATAGAATAAAACAAAGCGGTATACCAAGCAGAGTTGCTAACTACCAGCTCTACAATTAGGTACGCTAGCACTAATCAGCAGCAGAAATTCTTCATTTTCAGTGTCACGTCTGGCAGCTATAGCAGGAAAAAAAGAAGGAGTCCCTTGGCATACTGTATTCAAAAGAGCTTCTGGCTATGCCTCTCTGACAAAGTGTCACTCTAAAAAGGCTTACTGCGCCTACAGGGATTCAAGGTAATGAAGTCGCGCATTCGAGAGGTCCGTGGTTCGAGTCCCGGAGAGGACATTGCTCATTTTTCATCTCTCCAGCTTTAAAGAAATACCTAATATCTCTACAAACGTACTAAACTTTCTTGGTCTCATATGAAAAGAACAACTCTCATAAACTCGCTACAAAATTGGCAAAGTAGATGGCTAGAAACAGAATTAGGAAGAAGTGTATATTGGCCACTTCCAATATGAACTACAATATAAACTATATACTATATAAACTATATACAATATAAACTATATACAATAATAACTCTTAGGGATATTCCCTTCTGCGAATGCGGAGGGAAGGGTGGCATGGACCATTATTACTTTCCCTGTGTTCATACAATAATTTTGCACTTAAAGAAACCAGCTGAACGTGCCTGGCTAACGTGGACATCCAGCATACTTAAAAATAGAGTAAAGTTGTTATTGTAACCATTGGATATCATTTTATCATGCTGTCAAAGAATTTTAAAAAGGAATATCTTGCTGACGACAAATTGGTAGTAAATTACGAGTGGGTTAGGGATCCTTTTCAAAATCCGAAAGGTCTGTTAATTGCCGAAGAAATCTTCATAGACTGCACGGCAAGTAACAAAAGACAATTTAGTAATAAATCCCTTTTTGAATTTTGAGAAGGGGTGGATGATGAGATTTCTGCTCTGGAAACAAGAACATTTCGTATAATATTACCCTTTTCAAAATTCTACTTTTGCAAAACTGGATTCTGCTTTGAAAACAAAATATAGATCTCAACTAAATGCAGAAAATAACTCAGAGTATATAATATTAAATAGTATTTCGAAAAAGTTTGCTTTGCAAGACAGGGCCAAGACAGTCACTATAAGGTATTTCTCCCACCTTCTTCGCATGCCTTCGTGGTGTAGTGGTCTGCATGCTCGACGCGTAACCGAGAGGTCCGTGGTTCGATTCCCGGCGAAGGCGTTGCTCATTTTTCATGTCTCCGGCTTCGAAAGTACCTAATGTCTCTACATCACTAATAATTATTAAATTTGTTTTTAATTTAGTACAGATAAGTTGATTCTTTACGGTCCAATTTATAAGTGTCTTATTATGTCTAGTCACTATAAGTGTCTTACTATGTCAGTGCCAATGTCTGCCTATTTTTACGTCAGATTTTGTGGCTTTATTTTCAGTAAATTTACCATTTTTTTAACAATATTTTCCTCTCGATTTGCTCGCTCCCCCATTTAGTTTATTACGCTCCCTAGGAGGCCCGCCCACAAGCTGAAAATCGCTGGATTAATCCGTTCTTAGTGTTTTTTATGGGAATATGTACTGAAACTACCGTATATAATAAAATAAAATATTCTGATACGAAAATAATACAAATCTAAGTATACATGCCTAACTGACCTGCAGTTTTAGCAACGAAGATTTAAAGAAAATAAGTTTTAAAACTACCAGAATTCAAAACCAGTGAACTTTTATGTCCATTCCCATACTTGATAATGCGTGAGATAAAGCTAGTTTCTTATTTTTGTAATACTAATATATCTTTTTTTAAAAGTTTCGTCTTATGATAATGAGTTGAGAAAAAACGTTTTGTTTAAATTGATATTTGTGTTCACGAATAGAAGTCCACATATCAGCTGCACCTACGTTCCTCTGATAGCTTGCTTACAAAATCAAATGTTCTGGGAAACCTGATACATTTATTAAAGACTGTATGACAATTAGGTACCTTCTCTGCTAGGAACTCTTGTATAGCAAACTCATCACTTGATGAGGTAGTATATTGAGGATGTTTGATGATGAAAGTTATACATATTTAATGCATTTTTACATTTTAAAAATTAAATGTAAAGCTACTCTTTTGCTTAGACACTCTTAGTTTTTAAAAGTAAATAGTAGCTTTGACGAAGGAAAACATGTTCAGAATTTTAATTCACTCAGTTCCTTTAAATAATTGCTTCTTATAATGATTAAATGATTAGATTTTTATCCATGCCTAAATGAATAATTTATGCATGCTTTCTTTGACTCAAACTTTGCTGAAAAGTAATTTTCTTTAAGTAAGATTGATTTTAAATTAAAAACACCAAAGTTTTGTTTTGTGTATGAAATTAAGAATAACGTTAATAATTTTCAATTTTTTCTTACAGAAATTAAACACCCAATTCCGAGAAGAAATACAATTTACTTTACAATAAGGAAAACAAAGAAGATACTGAAAGATTAAATTTCTTGGTGAATGTAAAATGAATTAATGTTTTTTCGAAACCTAACGTAAATACAATTTAAAAGTTAAAACCACTGCTAGGGAAGGTAACGAATTTTGTTTAGAGTAAATCTATAATTCTCTCTCTTTTATTATCTCCTACTAGCCTCACCTCTTTTATTATCTTTTTATTTTCTCTTAACATCCTCACCTCTTTCATTGTCCTTTTATTATCTCTACAACAGTCGCATTTGTTCAGTAAGCGTGACTCATAACTTTTAAATTATATTGCTTACGTTTGCATAGTTTGGAAATGGTCATGCATAGCTTTTAACATCTTTCTTTAAAATGATTTTTGCCACCAACCAAGTTGGCGTTTTCCAGGGATAACTCCTTAAAATTTGCAGGCGGAGTTATCACAAGGTGAGGCAAATGAGGCACTTTCCTCAGAAGAATTACTAGAAAGGGCGCCATATTGGTTAGAAAAGGTTTGAAATTCACCAAAAGAATATTAATTTTTAACATTGAAATTTGAAACACATTACGAGACACTGTCTTAAAATATCATATTTTAAGTAAACGCTATTATTAACACTTTATCAAATTTTTTTTAACTATTTTTAGTTCAAAGGCATGATATTCTTGATACAGCATTCATTTTCTGTGATGGGTAACCAAATATCTGAGTTCCAGTACTCATTTTTCGTAGCCATCTTCTTGGCAAGAGTAACACTCAGTTTGTTTGATACAATATTGTGTTACCGCAATGTGCAAAGATGTACTTTAAATTAGAACTAATTTTTCTAATTTTACATTTCTTCAATATGTTTTCTATAGCACATACTTTTTTGTACACCCTGTTTCCTAACATCAAGATTTATTATTGAGACTAACATATTAATATTCATTTATGTTAAATGAACTGCGCAGACTGAATTGCCTAAAAAAGCCACGCCGCTCATATCAGTGTTTCTGTACTTAAATTTTTACAATAGTTTACACTATAAGGAATCTCATTAAATATTGGTGCAACTTTCGAGAAAACTTGTTTACCGAAATTTGAGAATTGAGCTTGGATGATGTCATGCTGGTTTAGAGTTTATTTCTGCGAGATTTAATGAATTAAAATCCATTAAACCCATTGTAATTGAAACCAGAGATTACGTAAGGTTTTATGAAGATGAAATAGATCTGCTCATTAGTCGCTTGATCCATTTTTCTTCATGAAGTTCGCCATTGAACGCTTTATTTATGCTTTGAGGTTTCATCCTCTTTTTACATGTAAATTTTACATGTAAACATGTTTTTGCATGTGTAATTTCTTTTAGAAATTGGGCATCTTCTTTCTGAGCTTTACATTTCTTTACGATGCGATACTAAAATGAATTTTCTGATATAAAAGAACTAAATAAAAAAGTTCGAAATTCTGAATTCTGTCCAGCAAAAATTAAAGCAACTATTTTCTGCTAATTATAAGATAATAGATTTTAATGATCACAAAAAACACAGAATTTCGCCAATACCGGTGATAGCGGAAAAAATAGCCTAATAACTAGAGAAGATCGGTTATAAAGGCGGCATTAACTAAATATTGCTTTATAGAATGAATGGCTTTAATAAAAATATATGTTTTCTTTATTAACTACTTTTACTGAAATTAAGAACTGGTTCCTTTATTGGCAGTGTAATTCATAAGGTATTTCTCACGCCTTCTTATCTTGCCTTCGTGGTCAGCACGCTCGGCGCGTATTCGAGAAAGTTCGAGTCTCGGTGAGGGCATTGCTCATTTTTCACGACTCCTGCTTCAAAAATACCCAATGTCTCTACAAGTGGCACCCGAACGAAAAACGGTAGTGGATGATGAGTCTCTACCACCGGGATTTGGCCAGTGGGTCCCATAATACCTAGTCGCCCTTTAAAAGGGGGTGTATATAAGGTATTTCTTAGCATGCCTTCGTGGTGTAATGGTCAGCACGATCAGCGCGTATTCAAGAAGTCCGTGGTTCAAGTTCCGGTGAGGGCATTGCTCATGTTTCACATCTGCTGCTTCCAAATAACCTAATGGCTCTACAAGTCAAGACTGCTCAATGCTGGAAGTTTGATCAGGATTTGATCCTAGATGAGTGGATTGACTGCACAGGTGTTTTTTATGGTAAGCCATGTGTAAGGCGAGATTGGGCTAGTTTCCTTTAGAAAATTGTTTGCAAAGGCTTCCTTTAATAATGGTAGATAAGCCTTATATGCTTGGTGTCCACCGAAAACATCGCGGACGGAAACGTCGCTGAGAAAGCAACGCAAGGCGAAAACGTCGTGGTACAAAACATCGTGGGAGGAAATAAAGCAAAGAGAAAACATCGCAGTTCTAAAACATCGTGGTACAAAACATCGTCGTCGAAAATAAAGCGGTTCAAAGACTTCGCAGTTTAAAAACATCGTCGTCAAAAAATATCGTGGTAAAAAATAAAGTACCTACAAACCATCGCATGACGATAACGTCGCAGACATGCGTTTTACAGGCTTTAATAATTGTAAAATTTAATAACTGCTTAATAACTGTAAAAACTCGCATAATGATTTGTGAGCCAAAGATCGAAAGAAGGATAGTTTTTACTTTCATATTTTTTTATTAATTAATAAATATTTGCTGAAAATGTAAAAAGGAAACTTAAGCATAGAAAATTAATGCAACTTTATAGCACTTGATAGAATTTTAAACTGACATAGTTAACAAACAAAGCTCATTAATAAATTATTTTTTTAAAGCTTTACTGGTAGTTTTTCACGAAAAGTATAATCTAAAAAAGAATAGAAAAAGAAAGATAAGTAACTGCATGAACTTATCTATAAAAAATAGCTAAGTTAATTATGAGATTATTTTCTTCACTTTTGTTAATCTGATATTCTTATAGTGAAAATTATTTCCCGTTTTGTACAAATTTCTTGTTTTTTAAAAATTTATTAATTAATAAAAATATGGAAGTAAAAAATTATCCTTCTTTCCACCTTGCGCTCATAAATCATTATGCGAATATCCATTTATAAATATTAAAGCCTGAAAAACGCATGTCTGCGATATTATCGTCATGCGATGATTTGTAGGTACATCATTTTTTACCACGATATTTTCGACGACGATATTTTTAAATTGCGAAGTTTTTGAGCAGCTTCATTTTCAACGACGACGTTTTGTACCACGATGTTTTAGAACTGCGATGCTTTCTCTTTGCTTTATTTTCTCCTACGATGTTTTGTACCACGACGTTTTTGCCTTCCGTTGTTTTCTCCGCGACGTTTTCGTCCGCGATGTTTTCGGCGCGTAACCATATGCTTTACCGTATTCAAGCAACTAAACTTAACCTAATTTAAAATAAAACCTAAGTTAAAAAAATTGGTAATACTTGTTGATCAATAAGGCTTTTAGGAAATGATTGTAACCACAGTACCTGCTATTTACGCATTATTATTTATTAGGCAGTTGCACTTATTTTTGAGCCAGCGGCCGAATGCATAGCATTACTGAATGCTGGTTGTTCGACTTGGGTTCAAATAATGGGAGTGGGCTAGCTGCGTGGGAATATTCATGATTTTCCCTCCCTTTATGCGGGTAATGCTAGAGTGCTTTGCCGTTATCTAATAAACGAAAGAAATTCACATGTAACATAAATAGGATTCAGTTCCTCTTGCGAAATAGTTTAGTGAGGCATCCTCTCTTAAGCACATCGCTCTCGAGTGCTTTGTTTTTAATTAATTAACCAAACCAAATCAAGAACCGTTTTAATCAACTGAGACAAAACAATCAATGTCACATATTTCGCACAATTTTTATTTTGTTATCATTGATTAAAATTTAATAAATACATCAAATTTATATAAGCATCAAATAATATATCATTGCAAATGGGTGAGAATAATAGCATCATGAAGCATATAAGTTTTAAGATGTTAGGTACGTTATCTGCGTGGAATTTGATACAGAATGAAAAGAAATAGGTAAACAAGCTTTCAATGAGAAACTGTAACTGTTGCTTTAATTGGAGGATTAAATTGGTTTGAAGCTAGGCGAATGGAGCGGCTGCATAGGCCTTCGTAATTAATCTTCGTAGTAACGCAAATAAGAGCTTAGTTTCCCTAGAAATTTCTCTTTAAAGAATTTTACCTTTTGACAGATATTTGACACCGAAAATACATAAGTTTGTTGCTTAGTTGCAAAATCTGCAAACTGCAAGGAATACGCAGGTGAACGATTTATTTTAATTACCCGAAATGCAAGTTTGCCGTCTAATAAGCTAACGATTTAAAACAGAAGGAAACATAAAAGAAATTAGCTAGTTAATACTATTTTTTATCGCTATGAGTAACCCGTTTTTTGAGCTTTTATTCGTCTATAAAGACATGTGTATTTGAACAAATATGGGCCATACGATGTTGAAGTCAGTTTCGGCAATTACGGCTTTCGTGAGAAGTTTCATTTCAAGCTTAAGAATGGCTAAATGGCTTTTCCGTGGCATCGCACCTGAAACACACTGACATGTCTACTTTGCAAAGTACTTGAAGAAGATGGTTTGGATGCCGCCCTTTACGAAGATTCTTACTGAAGCACATCCACCAATGTGAACAACTGTAATGGTGTGGGGACAGAGTTACTTGGAAATCTGAATAGCATTGTGTAGTTAGTATACAGCGATGAGTCTCATTACTGTTTCCTTAATGACAGCCATCAATGAAATGCCTGAAATCAGAGTGGAGACAAGTCCAGTCTTTTTGAGTCTTTGGATGACATATTGCTCAACAACACAGCGTAATGATTTGGGGTGGAATTGCCGCCGGTTCATATTAGAGGCAGAATAAAGACACGACTATACATATGTGGCATGCTGCTACCCAAGCATGAAGAAAAATATTTTTTCTTAGCAGAAATAAAAGAAATGATATATGTTTTGATCTTCTAAATAAAATGAAAAATACATGACATATTTTCTGATCTTTTGGTTTTAACTTGTGAGAACGACATGTCTTTCTCTTTCAGTAAATTAAAAGAAGCGTCTATTTAGTAATTAAATAAATGTTACTGAACATTCATTGGAAATATCTAATTTAAAACCCAGGCTATTCCAGCAATTTTTTATACCAAAACAAGTACAATTTTAAGCCTTCCAAAAAATATGAGGGTTTGATTTACTTCAACCGTATCCGAGTATAGAACTTGTATTACGCATATTTTTATCTTCGCAGTAACTACTAAAATTGAGACTGAAGTTACAGCGAGCTTATAATATTAAAATTTTATGAAAGATCTTTATTTGGCCCACAAGTTTTCCAAACATGGCAGTTCTCTCTATAGGATATGAATCAAGTAATGAAGCAGATTTTGAGGAAATTTATTGGTCGCTTTGTTTCGTTAAATTTCAGCAAAAAATGCGTGCTTGAGAATTATTGCAATATTTTATATTAATTATATATTAATATTTATATTCGTTCAATATTATTTATAAAAAAAGGATTTTTTAACGTTCTTAGTTTAAAAATTACAAATCATTGCTATTAATATAGAAATCTGTGATTAAAAATTATTGTAAGATATATGATTTAAATAATTGCGTTTGTGCAATACATATGAAATATGTCGTGGGTCCTCTCTAATATGACCACCCCTAATTACAGATGATCTTAGTCGTCCTGTAGGTATGATTACGTTAGAAAAGTGGTGTTTTGTATCGCTGTTTATATACGTTATCTGAAATATTGGTCACTTTCACAAACATTTATCTTAAAGTCGCCAGAGTTACTAGTTTAAAGAGAGATAAAGAGTTAAAGAGTTTACTAGATTTAATTGGACTGCGTATAGGTGCGCACATTCAACTTTTTGCATTAGGTTAAAAATATTTAGTTTAATAAAAAAGTTCTGAGTTATTAAACTTATTTATCACTGGTAACGACTTTTGGCATTAAAAGTTTGGGCATTATTTAATGTCATTTTAATTTGTGGTACGGTACTTTATATTCAAATACCACAATCTTAAGGAAACTGCCCCTTTTTTTGTTACAGCTGTTTATTTATTCGCGCATTTAATCAGCGAAGCTTTCTCTTCAATTCTGGACACCAGTCGATTAAGTATTCAATACGGAACGACCGAATTCATTGATCGTGCCAATAATTCATCATCCAGAAAGTTGCCTTTGATGCAAAAGAGGGTAACCAAAACCAAACGGGTAGAGACCCCAATACAAATGTGCATAACATACCCGAATTTCAGCACAAGTTCATTCGTACAGTAACTGGTTTAATATTTAAATCATGTAAACCCGTCGGTCTTCTTTAGTGAGCTTATGTACATATTTTAATCTGTATATTTAATCAACAAATTGATAGTGTTCAAAATACAAAAGTATAAGAGTGCGGATAATAAAATTTGGCTTAAATGGTCGAAGTAAATTACTTCAAATGATTAGGAAGAACACAATGATGATTGGTGTCATTACAAAATGCGATATGATTCAGTTTGAAAAAACGCTTAGTGAAGGAACGAAAATGTTGATAATTATACATCTTAGTGTGAATATGATTAAATCATCCCAACTTAATTGCACATGAAATTTTGTAATTTTGAAATATATTTAATATTTTTCTTACTTAAATTTTAAATATTTTAATGAAATTTGTTTAAACGTTAAGTAAATACGCATTCTACACTGCAGTAGTTATTATTATTCAAAATAGCATGGACGCCACTTTTTATTCATGTGTCATATATGCACGTTTAAGAAAAAGAAATATTATACATAGGAAAATGTTCGGTACTATTTAAAAAGCCTATTTTTAAATGCAAGTGCATAAATCTATTAAATATTAAATGTAATTATTTCGAAAACTTTGTTTCGACAACTTAAAGCGTTTCTAAAAATAAAAATAAAAATTTTATCAGAAACAATGCCAATATTTTAAAATCTTCTATCTCATGTGCAAGTTCTGTGTAAATACTGACATTTAAATGTTGCGAAGAATAAACATTATTTATTTGATGCAGTTGTCAGCATATTAGTTTGGTATTATGTAGACTGAAGTGAACTCCGGTCGTAGACACAGTGAAATTTACAAAACATCCTGCGTGATTGCCTTTACAGTAGTTCCCAAACCTTGGGTGGTGGGCAACTTGGATTTCTCTTGTTTTTACACTCGCCCAGTCATGAAAGATAGGTAGAGAAAAAGACAATTTAAAAGAATTAAAGGTATTCCTCCCATTGCAGTAGATTAGCTCCGTAATACGTTAAGGAACAGAACTGATTTAACATCTATGTTAGCTATTAAACTCTTCCATATTTATTTAAAAAATTATAATCCATTTTCATGCTACTGCATCCATACTTATGGACTAAATCCTGAGCGCTTGGGACTAAATCCTCAGTGAACCTATATAACTTACTTTTACACTCATACATAGCTTAGATTTATGAAAATCACTGTAAGTTGGACATTAATTTTTTCTCAATGGTTTATCCAACAGAAAATTATTAAATATTATTTAGCAAATAAGGAAGTTGATAACAGTAAATTAATATATCCACGTTAGTTTTACTTTTCATGAATTTATAGCTGCTCTAATAAAAATATACCAATGGCAAAAATATTTCTTTTACAATCAAGTAGGATCAAGTGGTACATTGAAACATCAATCATTTTATCGTGTTACTTACTTAAGTACTGCAGCGAAGAATTAGTACGATGCAAAATTGCACCTGCTAGCATGTCACACTTCAGACTAAATACAGAGTAACGAGCTTTATGGGCTGACTTAACAAAATCATTAATCGCAAGACTGGTAACAGAGTGTATAGTGCCTTGTTTCGTAATGAGACGATATTCAAGTACCAGCAATAACCCGTTTTGAAAGCTAAAGTTAACTGTTTGCCTATTTTCCCCAAATCCTTACTGATTCCGCTTCCGTAATCTAACCTTCTCTCTTGGTTAATTCAATAGATTTTTCCACGGCATTAACCAATCGCTCCACCAAAGTTCAGCGTCACGGAATATGTATCTATCAAGTTATTATCTCGGCAGTAATTTTCTGGAAGAAAGTTTGATAGCGCTAAGAGGCATCGAATATTCAATGAGGAAAGTCTGCTATTGACCATCAACTGGGAAAGTGATTTCGGTTCTCTCTCCTCAACTTATAAATACCGCGTATGCATAATGTGAGTGAGGGGGTGAGTGATTCGTTTACCAAATTCTCTTCCCGGTTATCTCAATTTAGGTGTTAAAATAATACCTCTCGCGCTGTATTCGAGGAACGAGAAAGTCTTCGGTTGCAAATTGTTACGGCTATAGATGCTTAAACGTCAGTATATACTTCGCTCAGTGTTTTGTGCGATAATCACGACCACTTGGTATACAATAAGTAATCAAATATTTTCACTCTCTGAAAGTCCTTTACATCTGCTTCTGCTTATACCAAACACATGTTAAATGCAAATTTTGAAATATTATTAAATGTTTATTTAGTTTGCCACAGTTTTCCAATAACTGAGTTTTGTTACCAGTATTTCCTAAGTGAAAATAAGCAAATGACCTTTATCTAATTTAAAGTGCACTTTACTGTGTGCACGTTGTGACTGAAAGCAGTATGATATTATGTTGAGGTGTTTTACAAATCTAAGGATTTATTTTAAAAGAAGAACGAAAAGGCAATTCATTTTGCTAGAAAATGAATCTACTAAGCATGAAACAGATGCAAAAAAAGCTTTAAACTACAACTTTGTTAAACATTAAAATATACAGTTAAGACATTCATGGCCGTTGTAATCCCATTTACTCAAAAGTTTCCCTCTCGATATTAGCCAAAAGACTTCCATTGCTGCCGAAGAATTCAAAATATAAATAAAGATATTTAGATTTTAATAAAGCCTTTTAACCAGAGGTAGTTTTTATTTTTATTTTTCAATGCATTAACATTTTGATTTATTACAATCATTTTTCAGAACAGTATTTTGAATATAAAATATGATGGAAAATCAATGTAATAAATTAGAAGAAATTATGAGTATATAGTAATGAAAATATAGTGAATAAATATTGAAAATTAAACGCCCAATCGTATATTTTACAAATTACAAATCTCAGAAACCAAAAACATGTACCATTACATATGAAAACTCCAATTATCTTAATTAGTATCAATAACTAAAATTCCAGTTATCTGTACGCTAGTTCATGGATCTCTAATTATCCGGATGCTTGCTCTCCTTTCGGGATCAATTAAAGTTAAAATACTGTTCATTTACTTGCTTCTTTGAATCCTGCTCTTCGATTTAAATAACAGAGATAGATAACAGAGATAAGTAGAATCCATATTTTCAGCTATTAAATGAATTTAAATACATGTGCATGGCATCGAAGATGAAACGCATTATTATGACTATGAAGGGTAAAATAATATCATTCACGGACAGAAAAGAGGTCAGCATTCAATTAAACTTCCAAACAAGTACATGACCTTTTTTTTCCCACTGGCACTTGACCGATTTGGGCTTGTCCAATAGTACGGCTGGAAGTGGTTCCCACTTTATTGTGAAAGCATCTAATAGATGGGCCACGGTTACCTACTATGAAGGGACGGAAAATTACAGCCATGCCTTCTCCGAGATTCAAACTCGGGATCTTCTGCATCGCAGTAGGCTCACCTAACCACTATACAGTCTGTGCGGCAACTACATAACTGTAAATTCAACGATTTCATTTGCTATTAAAATGCATAACATTTTTTCAAATATGTTTATTTTTTTCATTTTCATTTTCATTTTATTACCTTTGTTTAAATAAAGAAGGAACAAATTCATTTATTTGCAATATAAAATGCAATACGCAATGTAAAATACAGATTTTATAGAAATCCGCGGCTCAGATTATCCAAACATTCCAATCAACCAAATGGGTTACGCTCCTCCTTTCTCCAGATACTAAGAGATACTCGCTTATACTCCAGATACTCGCTCCCCAAGAGATGCGATTATAAATAGAGCATATAAATCCATCCTGTATTCAGGAGCATTTGAAGAAAGGTTCCTTGTTCATGACATGTAAATTATTTTAATATCGGTGAAAATTATATCCATGCATTTCAGTACTTTATTAATTTATGTTAAATTTCTTAAAATAAATGAAGAAAGAATCAATTATAAGCATTTTGATCTCGAGTATAAGAGTAGAGTAAGAACATAGCTGTGCCAGGCAAAGGCTAGTCATGATTACAGAGTGGAAAATAATAGACTTTGGCTCTAGTTAAGACTATCATTACTAGGAAAATGCTCTACCAATGAGGTTGATAAGCTACATTATCAGTCAGTAAATTCTAATTACTTTACTAAGTGTGAAATAATTACGAACCCGTCTATGGAAGCATTTGTTTAGAAAGAACGCGCTGTTGAAGAAGGAGGATAACAGTACACGTGTCTACATAAAGATAGTTAGACCTATATGCAGGAGAGATTAATCAGCTGATTAAGACAAAGAGATGTTTTTGGAATTAAATAATCTAAGGAAACAAAGCTAAGACAAACGTACTATGCTCAGTTATATAAGGCTTGGAAATGTAAAAGAATTCCGAGCCACATATCTGAAGACTATCATATATTTACTTTTTATCTGTGACTAGCTAGACAGAAGGGATGTTAGACTTATATTTCTTGATCAGTTTTCTGCCCATCGATCAAATATCTAATTTTCGTTTCTGTATAGCTTTGGTAACTTGCACACGTATTGCCGGTGCATTAGCTTACTATAATTTCCTTGTATCTCGTTTGAAATTCAGTGTATGTCTTTCACAATCGATTCAGAGCCATTAATTTGTCCGATCAAAAATCAGAACATGCCATTTTTATTGTTTTAATCCGTTTACTCCACAGCTGATATATTTTGCGCTCACAGCGCTCTTTAGCAAATAACTAAGACACAGGTACTAAAAAGCGAAAACAGCAGTGTACCAATTCGATAATTTCTTTCTTGATGCAGTTAAAGTCGTTGCTTGATCAATCTTTACCAATTTTTTTGCCATTTTATTAAATAAAATATTTAACAGTTTTAATTCCTTGCATATTTTATCTACATTTATTATGCTTGACAGTTCAGAAATAACTCATTCAGAAAATATCCTTTTGCATAGGCTGAATCACTCTCAAAGGTGCATGCCTAACGTGCATGTACAGTGATTGAGCTAAGCGTGTAGAAACGTCTTGGAAGGATAGATTGCACGAAGAAAAAATAGAATCAAAAACGCAAAGCAGAAAATGCAGTCGTCATATCTTGGTGTACAGAGAAGAAGAATAAAAGAACACTGCTGAGAAAATATATTATTTTATCTAATTGTAAGACATTTACGAAACGATTGAAATCAAAGGAATTGTACAAAGTTGCTACATGGAACTCTAATACACGTCGAAATCACATGCATTTTGTAAAATTTCTGGAGTATATTGGATTCCAAGTAATTACAGGGATGATCATAATCACACGGTCTTTATCACATGTAACTGGAATGTTATACGTAAACTTGTTCATATAACCTCAGAAGAAATAATCGAGACATGTTACTACCTCTGAAGGCAGTTTACAAATAACTTTGTCCTGAAAGGCTATTACGTAGCCTCGAGACCAAACAGGAGGGTATCTATCTGGCCGTGCACTGCTACATGATTCCGATTTGTCTTTGTTCAAGCTACCCGATCAAGATGATTCCAAACGCTTAACTGAA
Source organism: Stegodyphus mimosarum (assembly GCA_000611955.2). Classification (NCBI taxonomy): domain Eukaryota; kingdom Metazoa; phylum Arthropoda; class Arachnida; order Araneae; family Eresidae; genus Stegodyphus; species Stegodyphus mimosarum. The sequence continues at coordinate 93,089 of KK112063.1, read as the reverse complement.
TCATTCTCTATATATTAGGAAGAAAAGTTAATGTATCTCCGTATCAAAAACAATTTACGTTTAGATAACGAAAGCTCACGACTGCATGATATGGATATAAGAATTTTAGAGTACAATATGCAATCATATACTTCGAGATATATATATATGCAAAAAAGATAATAAAATATGTAAACATAAATTAAAATTTAAATTAATAATTCTAGAGTCTTCTTGTATGTTTCGGGATCATCAACGGATCGACCCTACTGAAAGACTATGTAGCGAATTCTTGCTAGGTCTTGAAAGAACAGATAACTTCAGAACAAGTTCCTCATCGTCCTAAAATAGGACAGCACACATAAATGGTCTTTGTATGGAACCTTTGAAATAATTTAATTCAAATTTAAGACGATTTTTTATTTAAGATTCATTTAACTATATAATTGTCTTTGTCGCAAGTTAGAATTAATTTAGATATTTTTTATAATTTTTTAAATAGGAATTTTTGCAGGTTTTTTGCTTATGTTTTCAATATAGAACTTTTTTAAAGTTTTGAGCTTCAAGAAAAATATACATATTGTACCAGTAAAAGCATTGTCAAAGCAGTTTACCTAAAACATAAATTTTCCTTGCATTTTTAACTGTCCTAAAAATAGGACTACGGTAAAATACACTACTACATAATCTCCATTAAATTGTAATGGGGATAATTCTTTTTTCTTTGTTGTATGCTAAACATTGCTATTCTACAACTAACCCAGGCACTTTAGTCTGGCTAGTAGGTGCACGTCATTTGACAGAAAAGTATGTGAGTATGAAGGAGAGGACTGAATAAATGTTTCAAACACTGGCTCATGAGGTCAGAAGTGGTATTCCGAAGTTCATCGAAGTAGACTAAATTTTATTGTTTTTACATGCTTGAATTTTTCGTTTTCTTTTGGAAAATTATTTTGATGTTAGCACTATATCGCGGAAATTTTTAGCTGCTCAAGAAGCCTTTTTAACTGCTTTTTTATTTTTTGTGGACTTCAGATTACAGTGATTTAGTCGACATAGACAATGAAATAGTGATTTTACCCGCGAATCCCGATTAACTGATCACTACAGAGGAGATTGATGATTTATCTGCAAGAGAGATGGAAGAAATAATGTGTGATGAAGGAAGTTCTAAAGAGGTTGCGGGCACTATTGAGATTTTAGATTCAAATAGCGTTGAAGAACATGATGTAAATCCCAGTTGGGTGAAATGTGAACTCAAGTTCGAATGTATCCCGAAGGCTTTTCCTCATGAGACAGCATTTGTTGCTTATTGGAAGCTCAATCAGTTATTTAGTGATGCTAGTCTTAGCCTGACTTATTTTTAAAGACAGATAACAGTTGTCTATTTCGGAGTTTCTATTCCAAGAAATGTATCTTGCAGAAAACTGAGTGTTCAACAAGTTAATGAAAATTTTCTAAAGCTTCGAAATGAACATGTTATTGCGAAAGAACTAGAAAATAGACAAAGAAGATGCCAGCTAAAGATCTGCACCGAAGAAACCAACAATTATCTGTGAAAAAATGTAACGCTGGACTATGTTTAAGATGCTTTCTCCCATTCCACCTACGTAAAAATGATTAGTAGTGGATTATACCATCGTTCTATTTTTAGGACAGGCTGTATTGTTTAAGCTAATAAAAATTTGGTAATTTTTTTGGTTTTACATGTATACATAAACTTAGAGAAACACATATTTAAGAATTTATAAAAAAATATTAATTTCTTCAATGCTTGGTGTGATATGGGGTAAATTAAAATAGAAAATAAGAAACTAATATAGTGCTAAACTAAACTGACTTAGCCGAAGTAGACACAATTACTTAACGTAGTTGGCCCTTAATCAAATTAACCAGTGAATATCAGCAAGCACTTACAATACGGCCAAGGCTCAATAACGAAGTAGCCTGACGGCAAACATGCGCCACTGAAGACTCCTAATCTTTTCAGCTAAATTAAACGAAACTTTCTTTATATACCCTTTGTACCTCATTCACATGCAACGCGATACCAAAGAACGCATTCTGGTCGGGAGTTATAAGTGAGAAACAAGAATTTAAAAGAAAGGGTTTCGGAATTAAAAATAACTGTTAGAAAATTAAAATAACCCTTATAAAATATATTTTGGACTTGTTTTGCATACGTCTACCATATATGTAGCTTTAATTTGAAAAAAAATGTCGATATCAATTTTTAGCTTGTCATTTGTAATTTCAGAAATGTAGCCTATGTTTTTACTAGTAATTAAGATTATTTTAAACACCTGTTCCCCTGATGAGAGTATGTTGAAAGTAACCTTCATTATTCTATTCTTCTTCCATTTTTAATTTTCCTTTTTTATTTATTATTATTTTTATATTTATTATTTGTATCAAGTTTGATATTTTAATATTAATGGAATGATCTTTTGTCATTTTGTCACTTAAAGATTTATTGATCTCTTCTTTAGTTTCCGAAGAGTTTTAAATTATTTTTCATTTTATATATATATAGCTCTTTTAGCTCATATATATATAGCACTTTAAATTTCTTCTTTGGATTTTTATATGTGTCCCTCCTAGCATCTGCAATGCATCAAAATTTCTCTCGACTGTGTCATTTCTAGATCAGACCATACATATGACTCAATAACGCTGATGAAGTAATTAACTCGGAACGTGAACTCAAAATTTCGAGAACTTAAACCTTTCTTTTGATGAACTGCCATATTGGATAACTGCGCACTTTACTTCTATCTCTATTTTCGCTAAGAAGCTGCTTGATGTTGTTCTTACTAATGCAAAAGTATGTAAAATTTAACTGTTCCGAAGCAGACACGATTAGTGTGCCAAGTGAATTAGGTCAATTGAAATAATGAAGAGTATTTATCTGCCTCGGCTGCTATGTTTGCTCTTAATTACAGTTTCAACATTTTTCGTTATACGCACTCAACATTGCTAAGTCTTTTTCATTACACACACACACACAAACTCACATATATATGTAATCTTTCAGAAAGCTTTCTCCAGTATTTTGAAATTGTAGTCTGGATAGAAATCGGCATCATAGTTCTTACCAAACGTGATTCCGAGGTTGTGGACCTTCTAAATGTCAACAAGCGTTTCCGTACCCATCTCACTAAGCTACGAACTAAGGTCTATAAAAGCAGGCTCTTAATATTGGTCATATCAATCGTAATTAAGATTATGGAACACGTTTTAAGAACTTCAGAGCGAAATTTAAGGCTAATCCTCTTTTCGCTTCGAATTTATGAGGCTGATCATGGGCCTGAGTTCATTTGAAACCTTTTCAAAAGTGAAGCAAATTAAAAATTTCTCCTTTAGGCTTGCTTTTAAAAAGAAGCATTTTATTTCTAAGTGAGATCTGTCATTAGGTAACTGTCAAAGTTTTGAATGTTTAGTTTCCTGGAACATCGGCTTTTGAGATTTTAGTCGAACTGTCAACTTTTCGTTCTAAAATTTCTTCCTTTCAAGTAATTAATGCCTCATAGAAGCATTATTGGATGGCCAAGGCAGTTGAAGTAAAACTACATAAGAACTTAGGGAACTTACTTAAAATCTGAAGTCTTATAATAATAGCATTTGTAAATAAGTGAGCTCTTTGCTGTGCTCCATCCCAGACATACAGAAATATAATGATCATGAGTTTCATTATGAACCAGATTTTGTGAAGAGGAAAATTCTACATCACATTTGCCTTTTTCTACAATACTAATATTGTGCCTTCTGTTTAAATTGGAAGGAGTTGTGTAAGAATGTGCACAAAAAGCTTTAATAATGTATTGAAGGAGAAAAGATGATGCAGATGGCAACCAAAGAAATGGAAAATACAATTCTGAGATACTTGCAAAAATTTACAAAGACATTTTAAATTCTTTCTTAAGCAGTATTACATTTTATTCACCTGTAGATTATGGAATATATATATATATATATATACTTTCTAAGTTTTGAGTGACAGTCTGTGCAATTTTATTACTCACATTTTAATTAAATTAAGGAACTTATACTTTATATATCTATGTACTTGTTTTCTGAAAAATATCGTATTAACTCTGCGCAGAGAATTTCCTTTCATTATATGGCTACTTTACCACATTTCGTCACAAAGCACAATGTTTTGAAGAACATAAAATTTGACTTAATGTGAAAAAACTTGGGAAAGCACAAGTTATTTATCCGAAAAGTTCAAGCTAACAACTTATGAAGTAAATCGAGTGCCAAAATATTTCCTAAATTGTTTTCAGTCAAAATAACACTTTGAGAAATTAGGTTAGAGAGTGCGAAAAATGATCCCAAATATAAAATTATCAACATATGTTGTAAAATATCTCTCTTGGAGAAAAAATAGAGAGAAACGACTAGCTTTGGAACAATAAAAGGAAACGAAGACAAAGAAAACGTGCTAATAATGATATATTTTTTTTCTCTAATTATGTTAAGCACGAATATAGATTAAACTAACCGAGTTCATAAAATCGCTTTATGGAGTGCATTGCAAAATATAGACATCGTATATGCAACCGAATCTCAATCGAACGTGAGCTAAATCCAAATTTAAAATTTCCTATATAATAGGGAAGTGATGGGTTAAAAAAATATCAAGTGAGTTTCATATTTAAGGTGTCAGACCCTTAGTATAAAAGTATAAAAGATAAAAATGACAGTGCTCGCTTTTAGGACAGGGTTTACTGCTAAAGAAGTAGGAGATCTAAGCAAAATTTCGCAAAACATTCATCAGAAAGTATGTAAATAAATGATTATTTCCTAAATTATCACATATTACTGTCATTTATTGTATTAAATGAATATTATCTAACTAGCCATAAATATCAAGAAAATAGTTAATTCTGAATTTTATTCATATTATCTAGCAAAGAGATATGTGACAGTGCAGTAAGTACTTCAAATACTGCACTGTCTCACACATACTTCTTATTTCAGTTACATTATTAAGAATATTTTAACAAACTTTATTAGATTTTGGAAATAAACAACTTGAAAAATCTAACGTTTTGTCCATTATACTCTACAGAAGCAATTACAAGCTTCAAGAAGGATTAGAAGGGGAACTGTTGTAGAATCTGCCTTTCCTGTGTCAAGGATATTCTAAGTTGCGATTAAAGAAAAACGGATTTCGGGCATTTCGGGGTCATTCTATTTTTTGGTGTTGATAAAAAAATAGAAATGATGTAATAAACGTTTAAATTTTGTGAATAATTGCGTTTTTATTTATGACGACAAACATTCCTTTTTTAACCTTTTTATAATCGCTAGATATGAGAGAAGTAATTATAATATATTTTCACGGCATTATATACCGCATATTTATGTCAATCGTATTCCTTTGTTGAATTTTTGCATCATTTCTAGTCTAACTGTTTTGTTTACGAGAGGTTACTAAGTGTGTTGTTTACAAATATCTATCTTAAAAGAAAATTTCCTGTAATGAAAAAGCATCCCCGTATAAGTGCAGCCGCGCAGGTTATGTTAGCTTTGTTTGCAGGCCAACTGAACGTTATCATAACATGAAAGCTCTTTTTCATTCATTTGGAGAGTAAACTACTCTTGCAGTCATCAGATTTCTTTGATATAAATGGGAAAAAAATAATAATGAGGTGCACTATAAGGTATTTTCTCCCTCCTTTTTGTATGCCTTCGTGGTGTAACGGTAGCACACTAGCGCGTATTCAAGAGGTCCAGGTTTGATTTCCGGCGACGGCATTTCTTATTTCTTTAATTGCCTGCTTCAAAGTAACCTAATGTCTCTACAGCGGCGCCCGAACCAAAACAATGTGGTGGATGATGATTCTTAGCCGCCAAAATCTGGCGATTGGGTCGCCTAATTCCTAGTCGCCCTTTAAAAGGGGGAGTATACAAGATGCTTTCTCCCTCCGGCTCGGCGCGCTCGACGCATACTCGAGAGGTCCAGGTTCGAGTCATACGCTCGATTTACGTGTACTTAGTTTGAACGCAGATTAAATTTGCTAAATCAAAATCTTCTGTCTTAAACACGAGGTGATGTAAGCTAGACTTCATTGCTAGAGTTCTGTTAAAGTTTAGCAAAAGATAAAAGCTTTTAGAAAATTTAAACTGGAAATACTTTAAATATTCAAAAAGTTTTCAAAAATCCCCTCGAAATGCACTGAGCTACTAATTAATACTGCTTTAATTGTAATAATTTCATATATAATTACAGTAAGTGTTACGAGGTGATATATATGAAAGCAAATTACAAAACGCTGCTTCTAATATGTAAATTAACATAGCGATATATTTGAAAGAGATATACTGCGAAGTAATTAATTCAAATTCCCTTTACAGAACATAAATTAATTCGCATTATAAATTAATAATATACTTTATAAACTGATAATAATTTTGATAACTTTAAGCTTGAATTGATAGCGTAAAATATAAATTAACGAAGGGACGTATAAAAGATTTTAACGAGCATTAAACTCGAAAAGTGAAAATTAATATCACCGGAAATCAAACCCGAGATATTTTTTTTGCTTAACGGATATGGTAATCCGCTTACCAATATGACACAGTCGTATTGCCTTTTATTCCTTTAATTCTTAAAAGGCATGTTAGAGCATGAAATATATGTCAAATTACTGAAAAATATTCTAAAGGATGTAGTCAGCTTGGGCAGTCATTAGGTTTTTCTGAAGCAGGAGTCGTGAATAATGTACAGTGCCTTCCACAGGACTCAAACCCTGGATCTCTAGAATACGCATCGAATATGCTTCCAATTACATCACGAATGCATGCAGAAAGGAAGGAGAAACTACTTTATATACTCCCGCTTTTAAAGTGAGATTGGGGATTAGGGGAACCAATCGCCAAATCCTAGTAGTGACGAATTATCTTCCACCATCTTTTAGTTTGGGCGCCATTTATATAGTCATTAGGTTTTTTTTTTTTTGAAGCAAAAGACGAGAAAATTGTTCAATGCCCTCACCGAGACTCGAACGCTGGACGTCTCGAATACGCTCGAGTATGCTTCAAATTACATCACGAAGGCATGCGGAAAGGAGGGAGAAAATAGCTTATAAGCTATTTATAAATTGATTTACAGTCGAGGATGACAGAGGAGCAAATTGCTGTGCAAGAAAGCTTAATAGTATGTAAGATTATTAACGTTTAGGTTAATAATGTTAATAAGTAAATATGCTGATAGGAATGTTTAATAAATACCCTTATTTAGGCAAGACCTCCCCCCCCCAAGTGATTAAGACTAATTAAAAGTTCTTGAGCGCAAGAAAAGAATAAAAATAATTAAGTTCTTTCCTTTCTATGTCCAGGTTCTCTCAAAAAAAAAAAAAGACGGTTGTCAAAGATACAGAATCTATTGCTAAGAAGGAGGAAAAAAAAAGAAATTTTCTCCTCTCAGAATGGACTTTTACACTCTTTAATCTGATTTTGAGAAGCACTTACATTTCCAAACGGCCGGTTAAAGGAAACTTTATCTTTCTTAAGAAACTTACTATAAAATTCAAATTTAAAAACGAATGAGAGACTAAGACCCTAGAAAATGTTTTTGAAAAATCCTTAATTAAACTTCAAAATTAAGTATAGAAACATGGTTTCTGTATTTCGGACGTGAATTCAGCCTCTTTAGTAAAGTTTCATTACAACGGTACTAAGTTATTTCAATCTCAAGTTAGTTGCGAAAATGATATAGAAACAAATATGAATGTCTAAAAAAGCAAGGTTAATTATTTTCCTTAAGATGTCGTACCTATACATTGTGTGGCAAAATGAAATTGCATTATACTGTAAGCATTTAAGAACATAAAAGAAAAACTACTGATAATAAAACTGTTTTTTAAGCAAAGGTATGCACAAGAAATCCGAGAAAATGGTGATGGATTCATATACGCGAAATCAATGTAATTATGCCATTGTGATTTATATAGCTGATTTGTTTGCCCCCAACCCGAATGAATAACGGATTAGGCCAAACCCGAGTGAAATGACAGAATTTCGGATTAGGTGGCACTAATGATGTTTTCAAGCGTGTGGAATGCAAAGAATATTGCCATAGCCAGATTTACACAGCGCTTAGATAGAGATGGACTGAAATTTTGTTTGAGTTTTCTTGCCAACTATATAAACCACAACGTAATAAATGCATTAATTTCCTATGTATATGTCGTTATTTTCCATCACTTCCTTCTATCACATTCTGTGTAATGTAATCAAGAAAATGGCTTAGCCTCGAACACAAAAATTTACTTATGAGGCAGTGATTTTTCAGCTAAAATTCAGAAAACCTTTCAAACAAGTAGGAAATAATAGTTTGAAAATAGTAAACTATTTCGCTCTTTAAAAAAGAAAATTTAAATTAAAAAATTAAATACTTTAACCCCTTAATAAATGAATTTTGAATAAAACTTCTTTATTTGATTTATACGTTCTCTAAATATTATACTATAGATTAAAGTTTATTACGCAATTTATAATGCAGCTCTAAGCATTCCTTCAGGTTTTTACTACATTGCGAAAAGCAACAGAATGAGTTACAATACACAAGTCTATTGGAAAATATAAACCTATAAAACACAGGAAAAGTAGATAATAAAAAATAAAATCATAATTCTTTTAAATCCTCCAACTATAACGTTTTCAGTACAAACGACTGGATTTAAACCCCATAAGCAGATAGTCCTTGATTTGTTTGGCCTTAGATTAAATTTAACGTTAACTTTCAACGCTGCGCATATATTTCGCTAATCAAGTGTTGCTTTTCATAACATTTTATTCTTATATTTTATTTCATTTTCGTTTTTTCATGTTTTCCTGCCAATCAGAATTTTATTGCTAAGACAAGAATACCATACACAGAATTCAGAGAGAAAGTATTACCTTCGCGTGGAAATTAAAGCAAATAACAGCATAGTTATCCACCCTTCCGGAAAGCTGTCAAGCATACGCCTCAGCTGCTAAATGTTTTCTGTACATTCTGAGTCATAGTAGAATCATACACATACTTTGTTCCGTCAGGTTTGATGCTTTTATATGCACATTCATTTTAAATAATGGATTATAACAATCGAACACAGAAAGTGCTAATCAATTTAATGAAATTAAAAACATCGGAACGTGATAGTATAAATGTAAGCTTTACAATAAACTAAACGCCGGAAAGAAAGATTTCAGAGCTAAAACCTCAAATCGGATACAGTTCTTCTAAAAATATACTTGATGGAAAAAGGTAAATTTTGGAGGTATTGATGATGCCTCAGAATATGATTCATGTAGAAATGTCATTATGTAGAAATGATAAAGTAGGTGTAATACCACGGAGCAGGTCAACTTTGAAGAGAAAGGCAATGGCAATTAGCACAAAACTTCAACAATGAAGAATTCATTATCAGCAAATGATGGCTTATATGACAGATATTTTGGTAGTGGAAATAATTATTTATATTATTAATTAATGTTTTGGGAAAGAAATTCTCTGTGGAGCGAAACGCAATCTGTGAATAATCTGAGAAAGGTTTACATGTTCTAGAGAACAAAAATCCTACTTCTGAGCAAAATTACAATTAGGGTGAAATAGTATTAAATTTTACGCTTCTTGAGTCAAAAACAATAGAATACCGTAATATACTTTCGCTAAAGATTAGCTTTTTGTATAAACACTTCTGGAAGTTGTAAACTGCTTCCCTGCGCGGAAGATAAACCAGACAGAAAAAAAAATTTCAGTGTTTAAGTAATTTATTATAGAACTCAGTGATTGACTTGGATGAAATATTGATCATTGTTTCTGTATTTAAAAATGGTTTTCAGTTAATTTGTTTGAAAAGTTAAGGCACATCTGACGAGTTCATAATTATCTTGAAAGGTAATTCTAGTCCTCTAATACATCACATCAATCTACCTTCTACTGATATTTAGTGAAATGATATTTTTAACACCTTCTATTACCTATTTGGTGCAACCTGTGGATCGAGGAAACACTACAGGAGAGAACTTCTTTCAGATATCGAGAGAAATGCCTCTAAAGAAAAACTGAGGCCCTTTAGAAAATTAACTCTAAGAATAAGATTTACATGATAGCATCTTTTTTTGGGGGGCCTGACGAAATGCTGTTGTCAGTGTTTGTGTTGTCGAAGAGAAATTTATGATCTGAAATTAAAAAGTTAACTATACATTAGGATCAGCATAAAAATCTAACAGATCACAACAATATTGCTCTTTACACAAATGTGGAAAGGGACACCAAGCAGTAGTTTATAAGGGATAACATTTTATACACTGAAGTGATAACAGGAGATAAAAGTCATTAGAATAGACTTCTACAGAAAGAATTAACAGAATTAAAAACCTAAGAGGAGATGACGAATACAAAAATATAAACCATTTGGAAAAGATGAAATCTCTTGAAATTGAGATTAGCTCCATCGAACAGTAAATCAATTCATCTATCTGTGCTATAAGTCTCATAAAAAAGGTGGAGGGATTTCTGAAGACGAAGAGAAATCAAAGATGTAAATAGAAATTATTGTTTATTTAATTACCTCAAGGAATTATTAATATATATTTACGTGATGTACATATTAGAAGTTATGTTAAGGGCATTCGTCTATATATCGACTAGGTCCTACTTCATGAACCTGATTAATCGTTAATGCAATATTTGTAAAGAAATGCGTCTCATTTACACGTTTACAATTCTATATACATTATACATATATACATATTCTGATATAACAAGCCTTTATTTAAATAAAGTCCACTTTACAATAAAAGTGAAACATGTAAAATATATTTAAAAAATGTTTACCGAGCTGAAACACAATATACTATTTTTCTACCTAATTTCAATGTCGACTTAAACATTTATCTTAACAAATAATAAGTTTTTGAATGTTCGTTTCATAGAACTGTATCGGCTGTTATGACAGTTAGTTATCCACTCTGTGTTTCCATTTCTGTGGCAGTGAAACATTCCTTAAATGAAGCTAAAACGCAAGTTTCATTATCGACAACAACCAAATGTTTACTTGAAATGTTTTGTAATAGTTAGCTATTAATCTGATAAAGCTTTAAATTAATTGTGAAGAATATTTTTCTTAACTTAAGATAATTAATTCTTAAAGACAGTAATCTATAGTCACATATATCAGTGAGCTAATGCTCCCATTTCTAGTATACTTGTAAAAGTACCTCAGCAGCCTAGAAAGAAATATTTGTAATTAATGCTTGTTATATTACTTTTGTCACATTAAATGCTAGACTCAAAAAAAGCAAAGCATTTAATCTGCGTAAATTTCAATAAATGTTGTCAATAAAATTACATTTCCTTACAACTTTGATTTAGGGCATGAAAACAACATTTTTTATTTCGTGAAATTTTATCAATATTATAACGCAGTTTGTGAGCATAATCCCTGCTTAATTAAATACAGTTATCTCAACAAAGAATACATTTTTTAAGTCGTCCTCAAGAGCTTTTTCGGTGTTTCCGCAATCCACCTATTTGTCGCACGATTAAACTCACAAATCCAGCATCCCTTAAAGGTTTTTGTCAAATGAGGGAATAGAATACACGTCTCAGATGTGTGAGTGGAGAATAAAATTATATGATTTGAATTAATAGACATAATGGAAGAAATAATTTATTTAAAAACTAATAACTAATGTTTATAAATCTTGCAAATTCTAGTAGATAAAGAAATTTATGATAGATATACTATCGCTCAGTATAATTCTTTTGCTACATTCTTTAGTTACTAGATTGCTAAAAATTTCGAACGAACTGGAACATCATATTTACGGTATCTCTTAATCGACTGGGGATTAGAGGACCAAAATCGCCAAATCCTGGTGATAGAGAATCATCAACCACCACCCTTTTAGTTCGGGCGCCACTGTAGATTAGTTAGGCTATTTTGATAAGGGAGACATGAAAAATGAGGAATGACCTTGCCAGGACTCGAACCACGGAGCTCTAGAATACGTGCTGAGAGTGGTGACCACTACACCACGAAGGCATGCCAAGAAGTTGGGAGAAATACCTTATGATACAACCCACTATACTAATAAAAACTGGATTTGTTGCGACATTCCGAATAGTTTAATGAGTTAACTTTCTTATTGTTAAAGCAGATGAAGTTTGCTAATGATTTATCCAGAATTAAGGCTGGTTTTTACTGGGACTAAAAATATATACAAGTTACAGGAAATAATATGCTCGTAGGTAAACGAATCTAGTCTGTATCAACAGAAATTAAGTGCTGTATATTGCTATTTGATATCGGTAAGCAAAATGATTACTTTTAAATATTCCAGAAACGAAAGCGATGTTTTATTTTCTTTGATAGGATATATGATCGCTTATTAGGAAATTAGACTTAATGACATAAACACTTTAAATTATTGGACTAGAAAACAACACGATGTACATTTAATCGTGTATAAATATGCATGTACAAGTATATTCTCTCTGAAAAAATTGATAACTTGTCAGGACTGAGTGTTCTGTGCATACTTTTGGCGAACATGGTCTTAACCGTGCTAAAGTCCTGATCTTGAACAGGGAGCTGAATGCAGCTATGTTCTGTGGTTAAGTGGTAGAATAACTGCACGTAAGAGGGGTTTAAAATTACCCTTTTATTAAACCACTATTTACAACCACTTCCCCACTCGGAAGGGATAACAGAAAATAATGAGCGCACTTGGGTCTAAACTGAACAATCAAATACTTTAAAATAAAGCTAAGTAGAAAATTAAGTAGAATACGTTGCTCTCGGAGCTATAAACGCGAGATTGGCCTGTATGCTAAACGATCAATGGTGCGTAGCAAGATTTAGCTAATACTAACGCACTTAGATTACTTAAATAAGTATTAGAGTAACAGCGCTAAGGCTTAGAATTTAAATACTAGCTAGTCAGGCGAACGTCGCACAGAACCGCAGTGATCTGAGACTAAAAGCTCTCTCACACTGAGAAGTTCCTTGCTAACCTTTTAAATACAAAAACTTGGCTCCACTTCAAATTAGCTGAAACGCGCGCTCATTCTAACGGGAAGTTGAAATAAGAGTACACAGGAAAGAGAAATTAACATAAAACTTTGTTAGTTTAAACTAAAACCTTACAAACTATGCAAAAACAATTATGGCAAGAAACTCAATACCAGTAACTTTAACTGTATAAAAATGTTAATATTTATCGATGCCCATTAATATTTTTGGTAAGATTTCCCAACCATAATTCTCTGATTTCAATTTCATGAACAGTCCTGAGAAAACATTTTATTGCGAACGTATTTATTTTTTATTCATTATAAGTTTCTTTCATGGGAAACTACAGATATTGGTATATTACCTAACGGTCGTGATAAACCTGTCACGGATGGGTATCCTGATCACTAAAACGAAAATAATGCAACTTGCCTCGCACGAATACAAGGACCATACCAATAAGGAAATGAAGCTTTCTATCGCTTTAGTGCCTTACTTTTCGCGTCAAAAACTTACTCGGAAAGGATCCGGCAGGAAAAAGCCATATTTGATACGCCTACCGTCCATAACTCAAGTCCATAGTAGTGTACGAAATGAGAGCTTTTATATTTGAAATACGAAAACCGGTCACATGTCGAAAGAACGTGATCTCAGTATAGAATGCGAAGCGAATATTCTTTCAATTCAATTAAGATGCAGAGGGAAAGATAAGCTGAATGGGAAAAAAATCTTCTTTTATGAAAAACCTGGGGCTGTTTTTTGCTCTCTCTCTTTTATTTTGCATTGCTTATTTTGTGTTTCAGCTACTTTTTCCTTTTAATTCTGGAAACAAAAAAAATGTTTACTTAAAAGCAATCAGGTATTTGCTATAAAGATTTAGCTTTTTGTGAAATAAAAAGCTAATCTTTTTCGTTTGACTTATTTGATATTTTTACCGAGATTTTTTCTTCTTTATAATACAAAGCATTGCTTAATTTCGTTTCAAAACATCGTTAATTTAAGAAAAGAAAGCCTCTATTCGGCGTAACTTCAATTTTAATTTAGAAAAAGGTAAGTATATTTTTTAAGATTACTTTTATTTCCACGCGTTATTATGCTTTTAGTTACTTATTTAATATTCTTCAAGTGGGTGTTTTCTTTATATCCCTAACTGTAAAACTTGTCGATAAATCAAATATCTTCTAAGAAATTAACATAATATTTTGGAACAGCTGTTGAAACTAGAAACAATAAATGGCCAAATTAAAGTCGATAGAATTTCTTAGAATAAATTCAGATATTGCCAAATACAGAACAAATATTGCCTTAGAAACAAATTATTTACAGGAATATTAAGCACAAAATCACGAAAAAATAAAATGAGAATATATATCGAATTAAATACTGAGAATTTAACTTTAAAAATGTTATCAATAATTTAGTTTGCTTCAAATAATAAGTTGGAAGGAGATAATTGAATCGAAATACTGCGTCAACGCTTCCATCCCAAAACGCAAGAATTGGCCGCGAGCAGTTCCATTATATGTTTAATCATATTATCCTCGAATGCTTCTGTAGCGTATTTAATGAGCGGTCCTACTTATTGGAAGAAATCCGTACTTCGTTCTCCTAATTAACGCTGTAATTAACTTGCTTAGACTCTGCAAACAGCTTAGAAATATTCTTAAATGTTAAAAATATTCAAAACTTTGCTATAACACGTCAAGCAGCTCTAAAAAGCAAAGAAAACTTCCAGTCAGATGACCAATCCGCTTTATTTAACACTTTTAACATTTTCAGTACTGATATTTCGTATACAAATAAATTTTCCCAACAACGAATTCTGAAATAACAATTCATTAGTCGTGTCTGTAATTTTCTCATTATTTGAGTGTCTTTTATATGAATGCATCGGAATACAAAACCGCTAAAAATTAAAATTTTATGGCTTGAAGAACTTCTCCTTTCTGAGATTCCGAAACTTCAGATGCTTTATTTAACGGTTCTCTGAATTTGTGGAGTTGTACGAATGCCAAGATAGTTTTTTTTTATCAAAATTAGACATTTTTCCAGCAGCATTCTTTTATGATTCTGTTAACTGAAAAGCAACATTATAAGGTATTTCTCCCACCCTATTCGCATGCATTCGTGGTGTAGGGGTCAACAAGCTCGGCTCGGATTCAAGAGGTCTGTGCTTCGAGTCTCGGAGAGGGCATTGCTCATTTTTCACATCTTCTAAACAACCTAAAGACTCTACAACATCTCATGAGCAAATATATTTATTCGTATATTTTAATGTTCATTACGCATTAGGGTATGAAGATTTTTATAATGTAAAACAAAGCTAAGTCTTTCTTTGTATATTTTAAAATCTTCAAAACCATTAGCTATCAGAACTAAGAATACAGTGGATTTTAAGCCTTGATTTCGAGCGGTAACTAGTGCGATATTTTTCTGTATAGGGCAGAAGTCGTTAGGCAACCAACTGAATGGGAAGGTTACAATTTAGTCAATAATGCTGGTTTTTAAAATTGTTACATCATGAAGGAAAGAAGTTTATTTTTTTACAAACAGATTTTAATGGAAGAATGATATGCTTAAAATTTCAAGCAATTTTGTGGTACAGAACATGCAGTAAAAAGTACCTGGAGCATCTCCCTCTGGAAATACTTCCAGCTGTAACCCGGGCATGGAATAAAACTGCTTTCAAATGGCATTTTTGGATATTGCTGCCCTCGAGGCTTCCATTTTTTTGTCAGAGTTCATCTATCGTACTGCTAGGCGAAGGTTTTTAACTAGTTTCTCTGCAGCTCTTAATCAGAAGTTTACAATTATTGAGAGATCTGGAGAAAACAGAAGTGAAACACCCTGTGTATTGAGTAAATAAATGAGAGGAGGAGCGTGAGTACTGGAATAACATGCTGTCTCACACGCTAAAATATTAATATTATGACAGACGTGAATGAGATAAGAATGGGACATGTACTCAGTTGCATCGCACACCAGCAATCTAAGAGCTGGACTAGTATGACAAAAAAGAAGCAAACTTCCATCACTCGTTCCTTTCGAGGTCGTTTTGCATGGATGCGGCTGTCATAACGCTGTAAGTAAAAGCAGGAGTTTTAGGAAAAGACGATGTTACGTCATTAATGGGCCTTCGTGCTTTGTTACACCCACCACAGAACGTGGTAATTCCAATGCTGAACATCAAGGAATGCCAAACTAATGATCGCTTTACTGACACTCCTTGGCATTGCAAACATTGTCGCACTTTACGGCGGAAATACTTGGTGCTGTGGATCACGCCTATTATCTGTGAGATACGTTGCTCTAACTCATGTAAGTTTCCTTAGATTCCTTCCAAATTTTGTTATATACATACTGTTTGTGGTAGTATGATGATTTTAAAAAATTATTTACTTTTCAAATCACTTTTCTTTGCATTATTTTTACCTGTACTATATACCGTAATTAATCACTTAAGTATTCAGAAGTACCGAGATTAATCACTTAAGTATTCACTTAAGTATTCAGCATTATACGCTAGGGACAGCGAGATTATGTCCCTAGCGTATAAATAACGACTTTTTTCAAATAGGTGTTTTTATTTAAACAATCATCTTCACTTCTTTTATTTAGATAAGAACAGCAGATGTTTTTTAAGTAATTTACATTCATAGCGAAATGTCAAATCGAATCTATTTGATATACAGCAGAAAAAAAAACTCTTTAATCCTTTATATCTAAATGCAAGGAAAATGAATTTCAGCTTTACTCACAAATGGAAACATTATTATTACATGCACAGAAATAGATAAAAAAAACCGAAAGTGTTAACATAAAATAGTTAAAAAAAGACTTGTTTGTCCGCAGACTAAGACTGAGAATTACAGAATTTAAAACTCAGTGAGAATTAGAGAAGACTATGCTTAGAGCTGCAAGAATTAATTAACAATTAATGTTCAAAGCCAATAATAATGAAATTATAGAAGGAAGAAAGAAATTACGATAGCTTTCAGATGAGCTCCGAAGAGATAAATTATGAAAAATATTTTAATACTTTGTATGGTATGTGAATTTTGTAAGAAATGAGTGGAAAAGAAGCATGCAAATATAAAATTTAAAACTAGGCAAAAGAAGCAACTCCAGTTTAATTCAGAGTTTAAGAAAATTTCTGCCAAATTCGAGGGTTATTAAACATAGGTTGTTCTTCCGCAGGAGTGAAAAAATATTGTTTTATTTAGAGGTATTACAATACTCAAAAACAATTCCTAAGGAGATTAGATGAAAAATATGCAGGATGATTAAAATATCTCCGGAAAAGGTTAAGAGGTAGGTACAGGGGACCAAATTAAGCAGATTTTTTAATAGAATGTATGGGCAAAAAGGGCTCTTTGAAGTGGTACAGGGTGATGTTAAGAAGTCGATGTGTTCTACTGGCGAAAATCATCAGTCCCCGTTCAAGCGCTACGCGTCATTATATGAAGGTGCTGCTAGCCCATATACATTTTAACTACGGGCTGCGACTAAACCTGAGCAGCTACGCAAAGGTGGTATACAATTCGATGCTCAAATGCCTCTTTTGAGCAGCTGTTCTATTTCCGCCTGCAGCCCCATTAATGAAATGCATATAGACGAGCTTCGCACTCTGCCAGCGATGTGTAAGATTTGAAACTCATGTGGAGAATGAATGCTTTTGTATACAGCTCATCTACATCATGCACAACCGCAGCGCGCCATTTCCGAGCATATATTCCATACAAAAAGCTGTTTGTTTCAGTCCCTTCTATCTGCCAATACTTTTGCTAAATATTTTTTAATCCCTCTGCATATGAATTTTATTCGAATTAGTATTGATCGCAAACTCATCAGTGTATGATTTCGTTATGCTGTCTAGCTTTATAACGTAGACTTCTGGAACTCTAACTGGCCACGTGGATAAGACAACATTATTAGTTAAACATTATTAGTTGAACCCGTTGACAAGTTCCTATTACAGTTTTTATTTTAATGGGTAGGCTTGCATGGCATTGCAGAAGATTTCTGCAGGTGTAACAGTAGAATGAGCTAGTTTGCCTTGAAAAGTCCTCCAGGAATGTATCCTTTCTGTTAGATAGATAGTCCTTGCCCTTATTCGGATAAAAAATGGGACTATGATATAAGCATAGGAAAATTTCCAATGCGTATTTTCTAATTCGTAATTAAGGATTTACGGAATAACTTTACAAATGAAACTGCGATGCATAATTATAACATACTGAATTTCGAATTCCTTCGAAATATTCAAATTCAACAAACTGCTAGTTTCAGTCAGAAAACAATATCTTCTGGAAAAAACCTTACTGCGAAGCAAAACATATTTACGTATATTTATCTCCTTCCTTTCTAAACATTGAATAAATTCTATCAAAATCTTCGTACATGATAGTATTTCTATTGATGTCAGTTATATTTAAATTTACATGGATTTAACGGAAGTTATTTAAGAACGGGAATCTTGAAAATACTTCACTGTATTGCATATTCGAATAATAGCTTTTTAAAAAAAGGTATCTGTAGCTGTCATTTATTTGAACATTTTTTTAAAAATAAATATAGAATTTTGCTTATATTTTTTGTTGAACGGATTGTGTTTCTCGCAACATACATTGAAAGGGACATTGATCTCTTTAAACTCGATATGTATTTATAATAATGCAAATATTTACAGATATCTACTACAAATGTACTAATTGTGTATCTTGTTCAGAAAGGCGCAGCATTCGTAGAAATTTCAATCCAGCAAACAAGTAATCACTTTAAAGGGAAATTTCTCTGTTCCGTCTTATACAATGCTCCTAATGTAGCTTAAATTTGTTTCAATCTAGATGAACTGGTATTTGATTAAAGTACAAAATTTCGTTCCCTAACACAAGATATATATAAAAGCCATATGCGCTGGACTAATAATATAATACACAAAGATAAACTGGTTAAAATAACAGCCTTCCGGCGATACGCGATAAACGAAAAAATCGTTATTTGTGTAGCTTGTCATGGTTGGCAATAACTGCTGCTATAGACAATAGAACTGAGAAACTTGCTCGAATGACTTCCAGTGTTGTGGACAAGCTATACCTAAACGCAAAGGAATAAAGAGAGAACGCATGGTTCTAATATTTATTTTATTTTACAAATGCCAAACATTAGCTCTTAAGCCAAGCATTAGTTCACGGGCTCTACAGTACTTTTTAACAATGTCCTTATACGGAGAAAGTGCAATACAATTATTTAAATGTTCAAAAATCAAAGGCTGATTGGAGTCACACAAAATACAGTTTGGGGAATCCACCACTCTAATTCTGTAGAGGTGGTCTCGCAAACAGTCATGTCCGTTCAAACGTCTAAATAGAGCTACCGCTGTCTTTCTTGGAAAACTCGGAACTAAAGTTTTTTCTTCAGCCAGAATCCTCCAACTCTTATCCATATCACGTTGAATAACATCCTGCTTAAGAATTTTCTTAAGAGTCAGGTTGTAGGGTTTATATTTATTTTAACTAACATTTATTTTAAGTTATCTTTCCTGTTTAGACTTCATTTTTCCGCTAGAAATGCCCGTGCCAGAGTATGTAAATTTTAGTAGCGCGCGCACTTTATTCAAATTTAGCGGAAGCTAGTTGAATTAAATAGGAAAGGAAACCAGATTGTGAGAGTCTTGCTTTGAAGTTACGGTAGTGAGGTTGCTCGGTAGAATTTGGATCGGTGCGTGTTGGCCTGTGTGCCTAGCTTTGCAGAAGTGCTAGTTTTCAACTGTTTACTCAGTAATCTTGCTGAATCTCAGCGGTAATTAAAAACGCAGTTAGTTTAGGATCTTAGAGCCTCGTCGGTAGTGTTTTGATATTTGTTCATCTAGTCATTACTTTCAATTTTACGTTCTGTTTCAGTTAAACCGCCCGGTTGGCAACGTTTGCGAGCGTCAAGTGGACGCATTTGTCATTTTAAAGATAAAATTAAAAGGGCTTTAACCCCTTCTTACTTTTCTGTGTAAATTCACACATAGTAGCAGTCACTACCCCAGTTTCTGACAAGTTGGGGCCACGAGATCTTGCAAGGTTAACAAACAATTTAGTCGTATGAAATGAAAGTGGTCGATTAATGCGTTGCATTATGAAAGTTCCTTTCTTAGCCATTTCGTATAAGCTTTTTTATTTCCCATAATTCCACAGTGAACTGGAATCCATTGGAAAGAAAATCTGTGTGCCATTGCTTTATGCAAAGGCCTACAGTCTAAGATTCTTTGGGAAATGTTTTGATTATTTAGAAGAATTTGAAGCGCACTTTCGGAATCTGAAAATATGACTGCCTATACAAAAGAGTGGCTACGATTCTAATACTTAAAAACAGTCTGTCGCTCTTCCATGTAACCCTTTGATTGCTAACTGCTTTAAGATGAAGTTCTTCGTGTGAGTGGCGTGTGGTCGCAGAATGGCTGACCAAAAAAACGAGATTAAGCACATAATTTTACAGATCAGCATCAGTATAATAGATGAGAAGATACTCTAAGCATAAAATCTAGTTATTACATAATCTCCATTCAGTAGAAATTTCAGTTAATGCATTAGGGTAAACTGGAGAAATCCCGTTACACTATATACCGAACTACAAGAAATATAAGGAACGAATTAACTAGTGCAAATCCATTTCCAGTGCCTGCCATCGAGAGAAAACGCTTTCGAAAGATAAGTTTTCCGATTCTCGAAAATTTTAATTGGATCTATATCTGACAGATCTGCATTTAAATGTGTAAAGTTTATTTTAGATAACGTAGCATTTTTACGTTGATTCTTCTCTAAACCCTACGCATTTCGTCATCCTCATCAGAATGCAAGTTAAATACAGTTTAAATAATGAGCAAATGCGTAATTTAGCAAGAACACTTAAAACTACCGTTAAAGAAAGCGCTTTATTTCTGCAGCAGACCACTATGTATTGCGGTCAGATTTTTAGTCCAATGGGGCTTTGTCCCTGAAGGGCTATTGATTTTGTTTTGGCATTTTGTGTTGATTCAATATCAATGTCCGATTCACTTTTCAAATTGTCTCCACCAAATATTATCACCCTGTATTATATTTACAGAAATTAAATACTGAAGAAGCTGCATAAGTGTATCTATGTTTCTCGTATTCTGATAAAACAACGGTACCTAGAGCCATCCAATTTTGAATAACGTACGTTTCCATTCGAATATGGGCATCGAAAGCCCAAATTTGGAATTTCTTTTATTATCTATTTCATATTTTGTAAAACTTAAACGAATTTTTTATTAACAAATTCAATGATTTAAAAGCGAGCAACAGCAACACTCTACGGGGAAAAAACTTTTTATCCCCAGCGCTGCGGAACTGTGTATCGGAAATTCTAAAAATATAATCATTTTAAAATTATTTTGCGATACTGCTGTTGAACTGAATTTTATAGTTTAAGTGCGGAGAACATGGTATTTAATAAATAAAGATAACACCCAAAAACGTTAAAATAACGCCCTTTGGACGTAATTTAAAATCTGAAACATTTAAGTCTTTTTCCTTAGTATCTTTTAACCTTTAGTCCTAGAAGTTGAGACTAATATATAATGCTAACATGTATTTAGCTAAATTTCAGCCCTTGTCTGGATTAATCATCTAGTTATGTATACGACGGGTATATAATTCGAAGCCCAGGAACATTGAACAAAATGTAGTTTTAAGAAATAATTAGGTTTAATATCATAAATCATCCTTATTAATTTCTATGTTTAGTGTTTATTAAATCATAATAAATAATATAAATAAATAATAATATAATAAACATGCTATTTATGGTATATTGATTTTATGATAACGGATAAAATGTTTGTATTTATATTTCCAAAATCCTGTTAAATGTAGGGCTAACATGGTTTCATCAAATTATCAGATTTGTTTTAAAACAACTTCATAATTGGAATTATATGTCTACGATCATTACTTACGGAAATAAGCTGCCTTTTCCGAGCACTTTTTATAATATGATATGAAAGTAAGAATGAAATTAATATTTGAAATGCCCTTAAATCGTGATAAATTAGCTGAGGAAAAAATAACTCGAAAAGTGAAATCAAATTAAAAATAAACAAGAATTTGTTTCAAAATCTAAGGGTTTCGTTGTCGTTAAATAAGGATTCTGGCCTTATCTGTGTTTTAACATTTCACATTACATGTTTGAGATTCCTCTCTCATTACTAAAGCACTTATTTTAGATATCGCATATTATTAATGGATTGCATAAGCACATTTAAAAGCTAAAATTGCTCTAGCAATCTTCGCGAGGTTCTAGTAATCTCGGTACTATGCATACCAATTTTTCTCATAACACTACCATTCCTCTTTTATCTATAAATCTTCGAAAAACAGGAACATTCTTTTTTATATGTAGTTTATAACGGCAAACAAATTTTGATATTGCATGTACCGTATTTATGAATATAGTACGTGACTATTAACAGTTTGAGAATTCATAGCTTATGACTTCCTCATTACCGCTAAAATGATAGTAGCATGATCAAAGCACATCGAACACATTCTTTACCAAAATAAACCATTAAACATTCGTGTTTTCATAAATCTTTCTTGAAAAATAAAGCAAGGTTTTAAAGTAAAGTTTATGAAATTGAGTTAAAGTATTACTTATTTTTCACTTTTATGGTCAACCAAAAATACTAACTCATCAACTGTTAAAAATAAACCGAAAAAGTGTACTTATCGCGAACTTTTAAACTCGCATGCTCTCGTCCTGTTTGCTTTATTATATTTATTTATCTCTATATTGAACTCATAAATATTTGCCAGTAACTGTTGTTAAACGAAGTGTTGTTTTAAAAGCTCATTCATAAACATGCGTCTTGCCAATATTTTCGTATGCAAATACTAGCTCGGTATTTGGATTGCAATACATCTACATCTACTTCCCGCTGCCGATGACTACCCACCGAAGCGGTTTGTCCGTTGCGATTGCTAATATGATTTGGAGTTCGATATGATGTTTTACAAACAATGATGGCACGCAATATTCCTGGTGGCACGATACATTGAATTGTGGAATGAAACGCCAAATGATTAGATTCCACATGAAATGGCTGGAAGAATTTGCTCAAGTAGTCGAGATGAACAATCATCAGATGTCCATTTGCAAGACAGAGATGTTTCCAAGCAAAAGTCCTTCTCCGCCCTTCAGTCATTTTGTCTCTGTCTGCCGCTGAAATGTTTCGACCTTGACAGGAAATAAACCCTTGCCTTAAACATTTGTCTTTAACATTTAAACTTTTTTAAAATTAAAGAATTAAAACCAGAAAAGTTTCAGCGGTATCCTTCAGCTCTTAATACATCTATTATTTCGAAAAACACAATTACGGCTTTAAAATTATCAAAGTCAGGAAATTTGCAAGGTTAGAAATTTCCTTTTCTAAATATATGCGAAATACATTAAAAAGGAAAAAGTGAATATCATGTTGTTTGGCTCCTCCGATTGCGTTGGAATTTGCTAGATGACGCCCCGCGCAAAAAATAGTTTAGTTGCGTTACAGAGCTTGGAAAGAACACGCCATAATCTCTCCGCTTATGGCATAAGAAGTAAATGTCTAATGATATAATAGAATGTATCTGTCGGGTGGTAGAAAACTTGTAAGTTTGAATTTGTATCTTCCAGGCAGCAGGATAATTGTAATTTTGATGCAAATAACTATAGAGTAGATTAAATTAAAGCAATCTACATTGAAAGTTCAGCACATCTACATCCCACTCACAATCGACAATTATCTGGTGACCCGGAAGTGATTAAGGGGGATGGACAATAGCCGAAGAAAACTAAGTTCTTTTAAACTGCAGACGTCGGATATTAAAAGAGAAGCAACTCGAGATAATCCCTTTTTCATGTTTCCAGTTTTCAATAGAATTGAATTGTTGAAAGAAAAATTTATTATTTGCTGATTATTATAATTGATTAGAATTTAATGTTAAAATGGAGATTATGTATAAGACAAAGAAGTCGCCTACGGTGACAGAAACTTAACTACTAAATTGACCAATAAAATAGAATATGCAATGTTAGAAATGAGTGAATTGATGGATGAAAAATTAAACCAATTGCTCGAAATATTATTTGAAAAACTCCAGTCGTTGAAGTAATGAGATTCTCAGATTAAAGAGCTCATATTTACGGAAGAGTAGCTAGAAATTGTAGGAATTTCCGTTCAGTAAGAAGAGTTAAGGGTTATAAGTTTCAGATGTTAATTCAGGAAAAGATACCAAAGAAAAAGCGTGTAAAATTAATTTAAAAACTCTAGTGAGGATAATGTATCTGTGAAGTTGAAAACTTCTGAAATGAATACGTTAAAATTGCTGAAATTTTAACGATTGCTAAATACTATGGTGATCCTTGCAATTCCACGCTCCAAAACGAAAGTATTAGCTCAGTTGATATGTTTTTTGTTTAAAATCACTTTTGGAGGTTTAGCTTTAAATACTTTTAGTGGATTATAGTTTACTAGTCAATACTACACAAAGGCTTTTGATATACTAAAACATCGTTTCGCAAAAACAGAAGTCAAATGCCGACTGGCATCAATAATGTTAGCGTCTTCTAAAATTTCGATGAAAATTATAGGATAATCAAAATGTCTGTATTTTTTGTTTATCGTTTTGTCACCTAATCATGATTGCCAACTTGACGGAAGGTTCGGCGAAAGCCATCAACGGCTCGAAGTTCATGCTTTATTTGAGTTTCAAAAAGTCGTCTTAGGGGTTTCTAAGCTATTAAAAATGAAAACTGCAGACTACGCGATGTCCAAGGATTACAAAATTCGTTGATACATGACGTAGCAACGACGGATTTGAGGACTGATTCCTCCATTGAGACAAAGCAGGCGCCGATGTCTGAAGCTTCTTTCGCTGCTATGTGATGAAAATAGCAAAATTAAACCTCCAACTTCCGTTCTTTTACAGATGTTTTAGTCGACTATAAGATGTAAAAGGGGGAGCGAAAATGCATTGCGTTGTATGCTAGATGCAAGTTCAACGAAGTCATTCATCTTGTGAGAAGTTGTTGATTCACTAAAAATTATTAAGGAAGCACCTGATGTTTTCACAATTGGATTAAAAAACGCACAAAAGCGTTTATATGATATCGTTAGAAATAGTATTGCAAAATGTAAATCACTCTTAATAAAAGGATAAAAATCAATGCAGTAGTCATGGGTTCTATCTCATTGGGGCAAGTTAAATTTTTTTCTCAGT
Organism: Stegodyphus mimosarum; assembly: GCA_000611955.2. Lineage (NCBI taxonomy): Eukaryota > Metazoa > Arthropoda > Arachnida > Araneae > Eresidae > Stegodyphus > Stegodyphus mimosarum. The sequence goes on along the minus strand of KK112063.1, from coordinate 67,828 downwards.
GGATCGAAAAGTTTGCCTAATAAGGGAATAGAATTAGCAGATATTGGGACGTGTAAGGAAATTCAAGTTTTTTATAGGTTCACATTATATTTGGGAAATTTTAGCGAAACGAAACATGAGGATTTGTAAAAAATTAGTCGCAACAAGTACTTTCGGTTTCCTGAGGCAAATTGAAAAGAGGTACGATTTAATCAAATAAATGTTACAAATGAGAACTAAGATTATGAAAGTGTTAAAAATTTATTGAAGTTAGAGGGAGTTGGGATATGTTCAAATAAGGAGGTGTCTGGATCAGATATAGAAATTTTAGTGTCATTTGAACGAAATACGACTCTGAGAATAAAAGGTATGAGACTCTACACTGGTGTGCGAAAATTAAGGACGAAGTCGAAAATTAGCATATCAGCTGAACGAAGAGGCAGAGCGGACAGAAAGACCAATCAGGAGATTAAGTAAGGTGATGTACAGTAGCACATGCGCAGATATGCAGGTAGACGTAATGGGGGAGTGTCTGAGTAGTACAAAGCATGTTGTCGGTGTAAGATAAGTATTTCTGGCAAAGAGATTGCACGCCGTATAGCAGTTAAAATCACACCGAGTTGCTGCCTCAGCGAGAAATGGCGAATAATCAATCTGTTAGACGACATCTGGATGCTTTTACCCGAGGTCGAATCATTGGGAAGTTGGAGGAAGGCCGCAGTGTGACAAGTGTGGCTGCAGAGTTCGGAATTGCTCACAGCATCGTTTCACGACTTTGGAGACAATTTCAAACTACAGGAACAGCTATCCGGGGGTTTAGTAGTGGTCGTCCACGAGGAACCACACCCGCAGATGACCGGTATATTGCCTTACAGGCCAGAAGAAACAGGCGGCAGACAGCGGGAGAAATCGCTAGACACACGACACAGGCGACTGGACGACCGATATCGCGTTTTACCGTGGCCAGAAGACTGCACGGTGGTGGTCTGTTTGCACGACGCCCTGTACGGTGTGTACCTCTAACGCCTGCCCATCGGAGAAGGCGTTCTCTGTGGTGCCGGGAACACCGGAATTGGAGAGACAATGAATGGGGACGAGTACTCTTTACAGATGAGAGCAGATTTAGTCTGAGTTGCGATTCTAGACACATACACATCTGGACAGAGCGGGGAACACGCAATAACCCCTTCAACATCATCAAAAGGGACTGTTTTGGAGGTCGCGGAGTTCTCGTTCGAGCAGACATAATGCTTGGTAGCCGGACCGACCTTCATATCTCCCAAGGAGGTTCGTCACCTGGGACTGCTATTGTAACGAGGTTCTTCTTCCTTACATGCGTCTTTTCACAAGGGCTATGGGTCCTCAGTTCCTCTTCATGGACGACAACGCTCCACCTCATCGCACAGTTACTGTCGAAGAGCTGTTGGAGAGTGAAGATATTGAACACATGGATTGGTCGGCAAGGTCTCTGGATCTAAATCCCGTCAAGCATGTACGGAACTTACTAGGGAGACCCGTGGCAGCACGTAACTTATCGCCAGTAACGATTCCGAAACTGCGATTGGTGCTACAAGAGGAACGAGCAGCAGTGTCTCAACAGCTCATTAACAACCACATATCCAGCATGCACAAATGATGTGAAACCTGCCTAGCAGTCAGGGGAGATCATATCCCCTATTAAAGACCGGATGTTTCTTGCTGGACACCCATCACAGGGATGTTTCGGCCTTCAGTCGCACTGCGCTCCATGCTACTTTTTCAATAAAGCTTCTTTTTATCCCTCTGATTTCTCTTTTAGTTAGTGTTGCTTACATTACTCATGTCCTTACGTATTGGGGATCTTACGGTATTAAATGTGTTGATTTGGAAAGCTTTTGTACAAAGTTATATTGAAAAAACCGTCTCGTCCTTAATTTTTGCACACCAGTGTATTATTGTGGAAAGTAAGCATTGAGGTTTCAGTAATTTTTATAAAATTGTGATACAGCTTTTGCTGGATTTAAATATTTTTCAAGTTTCATTTTCAATTTCAATTTTCAATTTTCATTTGAATTTTCATTCTTTACAATTTTCATTTTCAGAAGAACAGCGAGCTGTATTTAAAATACAGTGAGATTATTAAGGAACATTTGAAGGACGATGTAGCGGAAAGGGCATTACGTGTTTAAGTAAAAATGTGAAAACAAGGCATACCTAATCACTCGGTATTACGCGAACAAAAGGTTAGGTTAGAGCAGTTTTTTGAGGATTCTTCTAAAGGTATGGGGAATTTATCTCTTAATGAGTTTTTGGAAGATGCAGCTAATTTAAATACCGACTTATTAAAAATAATCAAAGTTCAGGCTACATTTAATCGCGTTTCATGCCGCTTTTTTCCGCAAATTTTAAATGCCGAAACTTTTCATCCTGTAGTTTTCAACTTTGTGCTTTCCTAGGTTACGTAGGAAATTTTTCAGCTTAGTTTTATTTTATTTTGTTGCTTCCTCTTTTACCTGTAGGTAAATACGTTTTGGGCTTTCAATTATTTTGCGTGTTGTGTTCGTATTCCAAGATTAATCTTTCATTGATCTAAAACGTACACAATAGCAACTTAATAGAAATAGATATTATTTTCCTTTAATCTTAAAATACTTTTATAACAATGTGATGTTAGTTATTTAAAGTATTTAAATGTAATTGACATTTGTTATTTTAAAAATTTAAATATTTAAATAGACAGTGTTTCTATCTCCAGTTGATGATAATATTAGCACGAAACACATTTGGTTCTAACTAATCCTTTTACACATTACGTGATGAAAGAAAAATTTCTCTAATGCCCCAAAACTGAAAGACCCTTAACTTTAACAATGTTCTAATATTTTTTTATTGTTTCTAGCTTAATTTCATTTTATTTACATGATCAATAATTTTCCTATTTGATAGAAACAGAAACCTATGTTCTTTGGAAATATTTGCTTCTTCCGCTATGATTTTATTATTTCAGACTGAAAACATGACAGTTACATATTACGTATACTTTCTTCAAGCCCGTTTAAGTGTTAAAAAAAACGAAGCCCGTAAAAATTCAAGAAAAGTCTCATAAACATAATTATTCCCTCTGCATTAGTTAAGAAATTTTCTTACGGAGTATTTCTCTGTTTTACAGCTTATCATCCTTTTTTGGAGAGCTTAAAAAAGGGTTTTGGACCGAAAATTCTCGAGGTTAATTTGCGTTTTCAATATCCAATTAAGTATTCGGAATACTGCCCATTATGTATTAACTTGCTTGATTTTAAACACAAATCTCCAGCGTAATCATTTGGTTAGTCGAGAATTAAATGGTGAACGTTAGGTAATTTTTGTTGTGTTTATTCCTCGGTGTGGCTCGCATCTTTATTTGATGCGAATAAAGCATTTATCTATTTGCTCCATTAAAACTTACATGCTACAGGAATTAAAAGGCATTTGAAAAATATTTGTTGGCCAAAATCTGGATTTTAAACTATGAGCATAAACATTTGCTGACTAGTTTGTTCTGCTGTTGAGACGGCATTACTAAATAAGCAATATTAAACGCACATTTGTATCTGTACAAGTATACTGTTTCAGTAATAGTAATCAGCATGACTATATTGGTTACGGAATCACCTACATCGTGAAAATACACACGCACAATTTCAATTCTATAGCATATAAAAATCCATTCTATAAAAACTTCAGCTATATTTCAATTCTACAGCATTTTCAGTTTGCGATAAAATCAAACTAAACAATAAGACTTTCACTAAAACCATAGCAGGTTTCTATACATATTTAGTCGTGCTTCGCCTATGTTTGAAACACAATGAAAACTACTCTGATAGAATGAACTCAAACTTAAGTGACCTAATTTGTAAATATCGCGTAGTTCTACGTATTTCTGTGCTATCTGCATACACAAGCAAATGATTTATATTGCATGCAAAATCGAATGAAAGTTAAGAAATTTAAAAAATACGTTAATGGGCATAAATCGGGGAGATGTACAATTATTTAAATTTTTCCGTAGTTCTGAAGAATGCTTCCATGACTTTTTAATTTAAGAAAACTTTCTTCTGACCTACTTAAAACGTAAGATTAAAATACACATATCACAACTAATATTCATATAATAGCATAAGCTAAAATTTATGGC
>KK112063.1:47059-63657 GCA_000611955.2 Stegodyphus mimosarum | reverse complement strand
AAAATGACCTGATGGGATTAAAGCTGATGTGCATGGATACAGTATGCACATCAGCTTTAATCCCATCAGGCTAAAATTCAGTATATGCTTTAATCCCAGTATGGCTAAAATTAAGTATATGATAGAAATTGAAGACCTACGTTCTAATGACTGGAAAGGATTCAATAATCCTTGCACAAAAATATTCATAAATTTCTTTTATTTCTTTCAATGTGTCAACGTGTAAACGGGGTGGATGTCTTCCAGATCTGTCTTTTTTTATTTTTACAATATTATGTCTGCGCTATACTGATTCGCGGCAACAGTGGCTGAGTTCATAAGACGGCTAAACAATGACAAATGGACTCGCACTTAAAAAACTGGCTTGCTGCATAGAAATTTTCATGGCTTTTACCACGTTAACGATAATGCGAGCCAAATTCCTTTAAAAAGGTCCTCCACGAAGACATCTTTCGCATTAAGCTCATCAGTAATAAAAAAAAACTGTTTTGCTTCATCAGTAACAAATAAACAAACTGTATTAAACCTCAATAAATTTTCTATGAGATTTGTAGCTTAGAAACACATGAATGAGGCCATCTGCTCTGGTACAGAGTTGTTTGCTGTATCGAAAGGATTACATCCCTACACAGGCTGTGAATTAATTAACTAATCCTGATTTTTAATAAATTTTTTATATATATATGTATAAATGCATTATATAAGATAATTATACAGTAAAATTAAATTTTGCATATAAGCCATTTTCCTTTTTTTTTCTTGGTTATTGAGCCAACATTTTATAAATCTACATATCACCGCAGATTAGGTCCTTATTTGTTTACCTTGCAATCCTTACCTTACGATGGTCTATAAAAATTCTATGGGGTTCATGTCTGAAGACTGGCGAAAGAAGACCATTGATTATCGTTTCTGAAAGAAACCATATTACGATTTAGCTTTACCAGTCGGAGCGTCATCTTACATAAAACCCACTTTACATTGTCATCGGAAAACCATTTAAAATCTACTATTTCTTACTGGATTTTTTAATGCTTATCTTCAATCATGTTTATTTTTTCCTCCGCAGGGCAGAACATTATGAATTATATAATTAGAAATTACGGATCATAGCTTAAAAGATGTTGCATTTTTGACTATATATTAAGCCAAATTCATGTGAAACTATTCCCTAGACATGCTTACATACTATGTTTTTATGTATGGGTTTTCACATTAACTCGTTATAGTTACACAAGTATCCGTTTCAAAAAATAATTTGTAATAAAATTACGTCTACTAAATTTATCAGCCTTTTTACTGTTTCAACCTTAATTTTATGACTATTGTTACCATTGTTCTATATGACCATATTAATACTTTGTGCTGTGCTCAGTTGCTCATTTGAACCGATTCACAGATTTATAAGTAAGGTTTAACCGTTTAGAAAGGTTACATTATGCAGATATACTTTTTTCTAAACAAATCTTGGCTCGAACCATTTTCCAAAGTGAAATCTTTGTTGTTTTATCCATGAATAAAGTAGAGATGTTTCATTATTATAAATTCAGAACGAAATAATAAAGAATTAAGAAAAGTAGGAACCATTAAGATGCTATGGCTGCACATAATTTTGATCAATCAATCAAGCTGAGGTGAACCAGCTTCACGCACAGTTCGCAAACATGAAGAAATAAGTTACGAACCATCTAATTCACAGTTAGTTCCATTCCTTTCAATATTCCTGTTAAAAGGCTTAAAATATTGCTGTGTGTCAAACTGTTTTAAATGCTCTGCCACTATAAAATAAGAAATATACTTAAAACTTTCTAATTATGCCAATAAACTGAAACACATAGTTAAAAAGGAAATTTTACACTGTCTATGAAACACTCCTTGACATGTGTTATGGACATGTTACAGACATGGAACACCCTTGCTATATGTTAATTTTGTATAAATCAAAGTAAGAACTTGCAGAAATCAAGTGTTAAAGTAAGTTGCTTTTTTATCTCATAAAAGTATGTTTATCACAACGTATAGTTACAAACACAATAATTGTTACAGTTACAAGTATCATAATTGTTCAGAGTATTCAAAATATAATTAATTTATTAGTCCAAAGGGACTTTGTCCCTGAAGGACTATTGTTTTCGTTTCGGCATTTTGCGTCGGAAACATTAAATGTCGGTTCACTTTTCAAACTGTTGCCACCAAAAACTGCAGCCCTGTGTTATACTTACAGAAATTAAATAATGAAGAATGTGCATAAATGCATGCATGTTTCTCGCATTGTGATAAAACGACGGTACCTTGAGCCATCTAAATTTGAATGACGTAACCCTGCTGCAAATATGGTCATCTGGAAGCCCAAATTTGAAATTTGGAATTTGTTTTATTATCGATTTGGTATTTTGTAAAACCTTTAACGAATTTTTGATTAACAAACTCAAGGATTTCAAAGCGAGCAATGGTAACGCTGTACAGAAAAAACATTTTTATCTCCAGCGTGTGAGACTGTGTATCGGAAATTCTAAAGATATGCTCAATTTAAATTATTTTACGATATTGCTCTTGAATTGGATTTCATGGTTTAGGTGCGAAGAACATGCTATTTAATAGATAAACGTTAAAAAACTTCCCTTCGGGCGTAATGTAAAATCTTAAAGCTTTCAGATGTTTTTTTAAATATTTATTTTTTTCTTTACCATGCTTTTAGCAACTGGTAATATACTAATTTTAAACTGTTTAAAGTGTAATATTAGGCGTAAAAAATTTCAAATAGGGAATATACGTTCCCTTCTAACTTTATGGGATCGTTTCTTTTATAGTGTTTTATATAATAGCGCTAGATGAAATAGTTTACGGCCATTTTCGTTTCATTAAACTTACATTTAAATTTTAAATGATTTCAAAAACATGTCTAATTTCCAACATAGGAAACGTATAAATAATATTGTTACGAGCATACGGGTTCGTAATGGATCGAATGTACAAGTCGTTAAAAAGTTAATAAAATTTATTCTTTTCACAAGAAATAAAACAAAACGCTGAAATATTTTCTCAGAGATATTCGTACAATATCACAATATCTCACAGCAATTATATTTAGAATTACTAAAACGTTAAACAAAACTAAATTCAAAATGCAGAGAAACTAATTCGATCTCACAGCGAATTCCCTACAATCAATAACAACACTAAGCAAACAATTCAGTTCGCTTAAAACAACAACAACTGAGCTGAGATGTTTGAATCCGGCTTTTATAAGCTTTTTAATCATTCACGAGAATATTCTGGTAAAATCTATTTTCTCGATTTTTCTGGATAGAAAAACAGTACAATTACGAGATATCTGTTTATTAAATATTAAATGCACGCGATCTTGTATTTTTTTTTCTTTTTCGGCGTAGCTTTCTCGTCACGCGCTGCGTTGCACGGGAAAATAAAACAACTTAAATAACTATTCTATTAAAATTGCTAAATAAATACAAAATCCGTAGCAATATTATCCCATTATATTGACCAATTGATTAAATATTGTCCAATTACAACATATTACGTCATACGAGTTAGATTAAATCATGTCTTTTGCAACGAAGACTTAAGCGTTATCTTGATATCGTAATTGTACATCGACTGCACATAATTCAAATGTATCCGGAGTATGGCGCATAGTATTAAAAACTTAAGCCGATTCCATTTATTCACTATTAAAAGCAGGAAACTCGGATTATGTAAAGTTTAACTCGGAACTAATGAGAAGTTTTTAAAAATTCCAAAGACTTGGATACGACTTCCTTATTATAAAACTGCCAGATAAAAGTTATATTAACTTATTTCGCCGCTTCAGTTTTCTTAATTTGGTTTAATAGTAGCATGTTTCTAACGTGCTGAGATTTCAAATTCATATATGAAATATTCAAATATTAATTAACATTGTAAAACTGTACAATGACTTTTCTGAAACTTTGATGCTCGGTCTGGTGTGATGCTTAACAGCTAAACAATAAATTCTTCCCTATATCAACGTAACTTGCACGTCTTCTCTCGAAATTTAATTTCTTACTTTAGATGCAAAATATTTCCTTTAAGAATTGTTGCTATTTTAGAAAAATAGATATTAATAGCTTGCGATTAATTTGTAGAAGATATGAATATTATTTTAACCTGTCTATATCATGGCAGAAAATTAAATTAGTAAAGTTTAAAATTTAACTGAAGAATATAATTAGGAAACCAACTCATAAAATAGTTAATTATGCACTGAGGAATAATGAATTTTTGCTAAAATAGTATTCCGCTAAAACCATATGCCTATAATATATGGTCAGAAATATTAAATTTTTGAAAGAAAAAAATCAAATGCGCCTAAGTATTCAGTTGTACGAGCCTTAACTAATAATAATATCTCACTTTTATCATCTGCGAGATCTCTTAAGGATCTCTCGTGCTTATTTCCTATTTTGTATTTAGACATTATAGGGCAGTTTCCTAACATGTTTCCTCAACAGATCAATCAGTTATTGACTATTATAAATTACTGATATCATGTTAAATAACACGTCACTGGTAATAAATTATTGATTTCAAGTTAAAATAACTAGAGGCTCATTTCTTTACGTCATTATGATAATACATTCTCAAACTGGTGTTTCCGTCTACCTATACAATCACTGTATCATTTAAGGCTGAGTTTAATTGCACTCTACATAAAAGTGTTTTTTACTGAAATATAATTTTTTCGGCCTTTACAATTCAATATAGAATCACATACTGAAGAACTTTCCCTTGATAACAAAAAAAAATGTCATTTTTTTCCATTAGTTGATGAATAAGTAATGATTTTAACCCTAAAGTTTTATTTTGTTCAAGAGCTGATAAGTCAGATGCAGTTTGTTTACTAATCGTTTCGGTCACGTGAAGTATAGGCCCAGTCAGTTCCTATAAGCTAATAAGAACACAATTAAAAAATGGAAAATGATGGATATAAATCAAACAAGTTCAGTTTTATAATGCTGTCATCTCAGGGACCTACGCAAAAGTTGAATAGATGTAAACATGCCAATGCTTTTATTTAGAGGAGTTTCATCACTTGATCACTATTACTTACTAAAACTTCATTTGACTTCAAAAAATTAAAAGTCAGCTGCACAAATCTTCAGTTTCAGTAACAGAACTTTACATTAGACATATTGTATTGTTTCAATTTTTTTTTCGGGCGCACTTTAAAAGGTGTTGAAGTTTCCTTCAATCACCTGTATGTACTCCACGGCTAATGTAAATTTTTGTATAATTTAAAGACACTGTTAGTGCTTTTAAAGTGAAATAAGTCATAAAAGGCAACTGCAAACATGAATGAAATGTAGGAACTACAGTTGAATTTTCTCTAAGTGTTCTGAATATGCTAACTTCATTCTAAGAACGCATATTTAATTTAAAATGTTTAAGAATGAATTACTTTGTCAATACTAAGATCTCTTCTACAGGCTACCGGCACTTTGTGGTTAAGTATTCATAAGGATCTGTAGCCAAACTCAACACTTATTTAGCCGTCTCATTACCGTGAACATTACCTAGGATACAAAACGGAGAACAGTCCATTTTAAACGCATAAGAAAGGGGAAAGACAACACCCATACAACTAATTCTTACGCAGGATTAGCAGATATATTGATATCAGAATAGCAATCATCCTTCCGTGTTGCATCATCTAGTACAGTTTAGTTTCAGTTACTATCATTCTGATTTGAAGCTTATCAGTATAAAAAATAGCGCATTTTCGAAACATCTCGTTAATTTACATCCATTAATGACAGTCCAATATGCTATTATCGAAGATTTTCAAATGTCAGTTGATAATATTTCAATTTTGACAACACCACATTTAATGCATTACATGGCACTGGCGTATATTCTGCTATTAAAAGTAATTTTTATGGTGAGTTGTTAAATTGGTAGAGCTAGAAGAAAAAGTATCCAAGAACTGTATTTAGAGGTCGGGAAAATGAAATGTGAGAATAATAATAATGAAAACAGAATGTCTAGGCAATGTCAAAAGTAATAAAATACGAGATGCTTGATACTGCCACTGATGCCAGAATGATGTAATGATTCTATGTCAGTTTCATTAAACATAGTATGCAATATCATTAATACGCAGCCCTCAGATTCGCGAACTTTTCAGTCAATAATATTTCTATTCCAATTCTGCATATATGTTAATGCACTGAATAACATTCGCACCTATACATTTAAGTAAATTTAACTTATTATTTACGTGAGCAGAATCACATTTACTTAATTTAATTACAATTACACAACTCGCGCCTTGTTAGAAATATATATCGTTTGACATTTTTATCTTCTTTCGGGTATAATGTAAGAACATTTTTATGTATTAGATTTTTACCAGCGCTCCTTGAAACCTGTTATCGCCATTTATGTTTCATTTTAGTAATATCAGTAAATGTACAGAAAAATTACTGAACTATATTTTGCCGATTCGCTATCATAAGTGAGTAATGCAGTGAGTAATTACGAATTGTATCAAATGTAAACTTCCAGCCTTGTGACATCAGCATTGTAGGCAGGTTTTCAGTTTATGTTTGCTTTGACTCTCTGGCTGTTTTTTAGCAGTTTTCTTAGCAGTGTGCAATTCACTTTACATGCAAACTGGAACGGATTCCCTCAATTCAACACGAGAAAATATTCTATGTCGTTGACAAAAATGCGTCATTTTTAATCAACTGTATAAGGTAAATATTTAATACATAAAGGGACAGTAATCTTACCGCCGTCCTACAGGAAAGAAAAAACACCAAATCAATAAAATTATTAAAACACGTAAGGAGTTTAGAAATTTGGTTAATAAAAACTAGATTGGAATTAAAATCCTTAACCAATTAACCAAAGCTGATATATTTTACTGAAGTGGTACTCTTCAAAGAAAACTGACAAAACATTTATCAATTTTATCTACAGATTTTGACTCCAACTTAACCCTATCCGTATGTTTAAAATGACTTAACTTTTATTTTTATCACTCTAACTGTTATTTTATTTAGTTGCTGATGCTTTGACAATTGCTTCCATTTTAATAGCAAATAATTTTATTTCGCATACTTAAAAAATACTTAAAATATTTCAAGCCTATATAGCTGCAGAATACATTTGATCCTTCAGAGGTATTCTTTTCAATTTTATTTATTTATTTATTCTTGAAGGCCAACATAAATTGTTGATAGATTTTCAACTAATTTTAAGTACATTCTGCTTTTTTTTTTCTTGCAAATAAGATTTAAATGATGGACTTGATTTGATCCATACTCTTGGTTTTAAAGAATTCTTCATTTTCTTATACAGAACAAATTCTCGAAAGAAAGTCTTTGTTCTTCTGTGGGAAATGCACCGTAAATGAATAACTAGCACAGGTGCGTAAAATGTTCGAGCTCTGTTGCAAATTTCATATTTTTGATTCTAAACCTATGTAAAATAAACATTTTATTCAATTATTCATTTTCTTTATTTTTACAGATAAGAACGTACTTCGAAATCTCTTTTAAAAACGTTAACGTTATAAGGTATTTTCTCCCTCCCTTCCTTCCTTTTGCCTTCGTGGTATAACTGGATAGCACGTTCGGCTATCTATCAGGAGGTCCAGTGTTAGAATCCCGGCGAGAGCATTGTACATTTTTCCCATCCCTTGCTTCAAAAAACTCTGACTATACTTATTTGGAAATCTATTTTATGTTCCACTCAGATTTTGGGAACTAAATAAGTATGCCAAGCTTAAGGTGAGTAGGAATACATAATTACATGATCATTTCATAATTTTTATTTATTCAAATATAGTTAGATTAGATTTCAATCCTCAGTGCAACGGAATAATTAGATTGATGAAAGGAATTTTATCAGAGTCCCGTTAAAGGCAGTGAGAAAATATGTAATAAAAGATATATCTCTGATGTTCGTTACAAATACGCAAGAAAAGATGCAAGAATATAAAGAAACAATAGAAATGGATCATATTAAATGATAATTGACTAGTTAAAATGGATCAGCGAGAAATGTATCACACAGGAAGCTTAACAGTTGACATTTTACGTTTTGAATAGAATTTATGAAACTGTAGAAGTAGCATCTTTAAAACATAATGTCGGGAAAAATATAGTGCCGTACCTGAATATAAAAGAATAAGTCCCTTTAAAATAATGTCAATAATTCGACTTTCTTAGACTATCCATTTTATACTGAAATATTTCTGAAGAAATATGTTCTTTGTACTTACACATATTTGATACAGTTAGCAATTCAGACTAAAGGGTTATAACCCAGTAACATTAACCTAAAATATGCCTCCATATACAAGACACACAGCAGAACATTTAATCGAAAGTTCTCGCCTTGCACTGTTATCGAAACGAGCACGTCATAGTAGTAGTTGCTATGGAAAAAGCACGCAAAGCTTTTGCGTGATTCTTTTGATTACATCTGAAAGCCAGCTCAATAACTATTGTGGTTTAATAACCAGAGACTATGTGTTTACGCAATAGGCAAGCACAACTTCAAAGTGATTGAAACCTTTCATTTAATGGCAGAAAACATTGTTCATGGGGTTTTAACAACATAACGGAATATAATGAATTTCAATTTGATGTTACATGTGACACAAAAGGATCCAAATAGCAATTAAAGGAAATTTATGCTCACGCTTATGCTTGGAAGTTTGGGGCCGGCTCTTTAAGAGACAGTTAAAAGAGTTATTAAATATTAAAAATTCGATTATAAAGAAAAACATGGCTTCTTGTGAAGACGAGCTCATGTCATACGCCTTCTCTCTCTCTGTTTATAGACCTTCATACATTTATATGTATGCTTATTTGCATGTGTTTCAAATACACGAACACGTGTGAGCAAAGGAATTCATTGGTTCTCTTATTATGACGGTAAAATTTTCTATCAACAGCTTACGAGCTTACAATTTCTAAATTATGATACGGATTTTGCAAATCCATTTACACCCATTACGTCCCATTCCGTTACGTTCTATTCATTCTTAATGTATCAAAACACAGCCTTCTTCTTTTTGTTGAAATGATTTATATGACTTTATCTAATTAGCGATGCAACAAATAAATCAATATCTTTTCCTCTTGCATATTGTTATGGATTTAACTAATTTCGATTTGTTACTACATATTTCTTTATATTTTGACGGGTGTATCAGGTTTTATTCTATCCGTCTGGAGAGTTCTTTAATTAAATTTTATTTATTTGCACATATGTATTCCAATTTTAATGTGCCTTTGATATATAGATTTATCATTTATTTGTACCTTTTGGATGAGAATTCAGTTCAGGGAAGACAAATCTAATCATTAAGGTAGTGTGATTGAGAACTGTGACATTTTTCTTTGTTAAAAATACACTGGTGAAATAAATTAAGACAATTTTCACATTTAACCTACCATCTCCAGAACTACTGGACAGATTTTAATAAAATTTGGTGTGAACATAGGTTGAAATAATACAAACAAAATAAACATTATAGAAACACATGTTCGTGTGTAACACTCATGGGAGTCTGAAGGTCTGAAACAGTGGTTGCAGAAGACACAAAAGAAATGGGTAATTAGGGGGTATGGTCCCCTCCTATAGCCATATAGGCCTCGCAGCGTGATGTCATACTGGAAATAAGGCAGTTTATCAGTGCCTGTGACAATTGATCCCACTCATTCAGCAACGCTGTTTTCAGTTCCTGAATGGTTCTCGGAGGGGGGCTGCGAGTTGCAATTGCCCTCCCAGAGCGTTCCAGACATGCTTTATAGGGTTGAGATCTGGAGACCTGCCTGGCCATCCGGCGAATATTCTCGCTCTCGAGAAATTCGTCGACCAGAAGAGCTCTATGTGGCTTCGCGTTATCGTCCTGTAAGATGAAGTCGGGGTCCACAGCACCTCGGAAAAGGCGAACATAAGACTCCAAGACCTCGTCTCTATACCTCACACCAGTCACAGAGCCTCTCTCAAAGACGTGGAGATGTGTACGGCCATCCAACATGATGCCTGCCCAGATCATTACATTGCCACAGCCATAATTGTTGATTTCGCGGATATTGAGGATAGGTAGGGGTCCCTGGCTCTTTCCATATGAAAGTAAGGCGAGAATCGGTGTTTAGGCTAAAACGGGACTCGTCGGTGAAAAGAACGGTCGCCCATTGCTCGGTACTCCAATCACTGTGCCGCCTTCACCGTGCTTATCGGACTCTCCTGTCCGCAGACATGAGCGGAACGCAAACAGCCGGTCTTCTGGCAAATAACTCTCTCTCATTCAGTCTTTTGGAAACAGTCACCCTTGTTACACGGGTTCCTGTGTCTGCATGCAGGTCCCGAGAGAGCTGAGAATCTGTAGCCTCTCTGTTACGGCTTGCTAAAATGGACAAATAACGATCTTCTCTGGCCGTCGGGGCTCTTGGACGACCTTGCCCAGGCTTTCTCTTAATGGATCCCCAGCATCCTGGAACTGTTTCCATAAGTTACACACGCCGCTGGGCATAAATTAAACTCTCTGCATATCTATGTAACACTCGCGTTTATAAAGCCTGCTTTTCTGCTTTCTCTACCTACGCACACGTACACGCTTACGTATTTGCCTTTGCCGTACAAGATTTGCATTTTTATCTAGAAGTAGCGGTTTTTCCTTCAGTTGAGTTCTTTTCATGCAATTCGATAAAATATGCAATTTCTCTTAATTTATTTCACCAGTGTAGCTTGAAACTAACGGAATAGTTAACAGTGCATTTTTTATTCAGAGAAACCAGTTATTCGATATAGCGTTTCCAAGCTGAAACGCTCAAGCCTCTTCAGAAGAATATAAAGTATGCAGTTCATTGTCTGTCTTCGAAAGCTAATTCTTTGTCAAATGTTCTTTTCCACTCAAAAACGGCCACCAACATGGTGTTCATTCGAAACTTCTGAAACCGATGCTTTTGTCACGAAGGTGAACACTGTCCAGTCCAAGCAGGGTTAGCACGCTAAGTTTCAGGATCTTTCTATCTTGCAGTCAATACATGAGGGACGAAACAAGAATAACAATTTCTTTTTTTATGATCTTCCACGGAACTTCAGCTACTATTTGAAGAGATAGTGAAAATTTAATGCCAAACGTTTCTTATCTGTGCGAGCTTGGGAAGAGGCAATGGCACCCGGATTCGTAATAAAATCCTATGGTCCATGTCAACGAAAAATATTACATCGAAAATATCACGTTTGTGAAAATTGCAACACCAAGAAGGAATCGTCATAATTGAATGCAATTTAATACACAGTTGAGTGGTAGTGGTACAAATAAATGATTAAATGTTCAAAGCAAACAAACAAGAACAAGAGATCAGAATCAGTATTTTGTGTGGCCACCACGCGCCGCAATAAGTGCTGCTACACGACGTGGCATGGAGTCAAACAAAGTTTGAATGTCTGACTGAGGAAGAGCATTCCATATCGTTTGTACGCGTACCCAAAGTTCGTCTGCAGACGCAACAGGACGAGGATCACGAGCAAAACGCCGACCAATGACATCCCACACATGTTCAATTGGCGACATATCCGGGGAACACGCAGGCCAAGGAAGAAGCTGTACCTGCTGCGCTGCAAAGAAGGATTTAACAATCCGAGCAGTATGAGGGCGGGCATTGTCCTGTTGAAATACAGCGCCTGGCAAGCTTTGAAGGAAGGGAACAGCTTCGGGCTGTAGAACTTCACGGATATACCGGTTGCTGTTCAGATTGCCCACAATTCGTAGCAATTGAGATCGTCTATGATATGCTATGGCGCCCCAGACCATAACTCCGGGTGTTCGTCCACTGTGGCGTTCGATAATGCACTCCGGAAGGTGGCGTTCACCGGCATAGCGTCTGACACGAATGCGGCCATCATGGTACCACAAATTAAAGCGGGATTCGTCAGAAAACACGACATGCTGCCAATCAGCACGCCAGTCTCTATGCTGATTGGCCCATTGTAGCCGCAGGCGGCGATGGTCGTGCGTTAGGGGGATCCTGTATAAAGGAGTCCGTGCGCGCAGTCCACACTGCAGCAGACGTCTACGAATTGATGAAGCACACAATGAAACACCTGTAGCTATTGACCACAGTGCTGCCAATTGTCTAGAGGAAGCTGTACGGTCCGTCCGCGCCATGCGGACCAGGTGTCTATCATCGCGAGCTGACGTCACATTTCGGGGTCCACTCCCGGATTTCCGAGTTGTCCGACACTCGTCCGTCCACTGCTTCCAAACGCGCATCACTGTGCTGCTGTTACGCTGCACACGAGAGGCTACTGCACGATACGACAATCCAGCTTCACGAAGGCCAATGATTCTCCCTCGTTCAAACTCTGTAAGTTGTTCAAATCTCGCTCTCTTTCGTCGACGAGGCATAAGTACAGATTGAGTTAACGTTTACCACTAGCAGATAACCACCGATAACCATACACGCCTCGCTACAGCCGTCTATTTATTCGGATCCATCAGCCGTTCAGAGGGCGCTGCTCAGCATACGCATGCGCTACGGATTTGCAATTCTAATCCTTTTCATATCATGCGCTACTTTGCATTTCCTGAAAATTTCAGCTCACTCGCGTAAGTCCTTCATGGTGTTGCAATTTTCACAAACGTGAGTGTAGTTAGTTTCCGGAAGCTTTTCTCGACGTTTCATATGTTTCCGCTGCTGTTTTTTCCATTATACAGAAATTGCTACTGTTATTCTTTACTTACTTTCAAACCCATCACAGCAGATATTCACTGAGTCAAAGCATACGATAAACTGATGATAAATAATTTTGTCAGTAAGTAGAAAATATTTTAGGAAAGCAATCTGAGATGTTATAGTAATAAGTTCTATAAATTATTGTTTAGAAATTTGCTGAATGTTGTCAAAACGTTGATGTAAAACGTTTTAGACTTACATCGTATGTTCGCTTTTTATGATGAGATGAATTTTGATTCAAATTCATGAACTGAAATAACATTAAACACAGTCAGAAATTACTTTCATGAGAGACAAGAACTTTGTTAAAGTGTATAGAGGAATACGATCTGATTTGTTTTACTATGATGAAGAAGTATGAAAAAGATCTGGTTAAAATGTGGATTGAAATTTCTCATACCGTATCCATTTTCTAATTATATAACGATCGATATTGCAGTATTTATGTTGCTAAAGGATTATAATATCACCTCGAGAATTGTTTAATGCAGACGACAATGTGTACGTAGATGAGTTAAGAGAAAGTTTCTGTGGCAAAAATACCTTGTGAGTACAACGGAAGACAGACATACTGAAAGATTTAATTTTGCTTTAAACCGACATCAATGCAAAATAAGCGCAGATTTTCCATTTATGAAAGGCAATCACTCATTTATTGAGTACAGTCACAAAAGACTATAATATATATATATAAATATATCGAAATGATACTTAGCAAAAATTGTCAGTAATTTTAAATTAAATGTTATAGCATTTTAATAAATATGAAAAATAGCTTTATTAATAAAATTTATTAAAATAATACAATTTTGTTTCGTTTCCATTTTGTTCTAATATTTTTCGTACTTGTTCTTATGCGTGTGTGTTCTGTTATCAAAACAGACCTCTTTCAATTAAATACGTTTTTAAACTTCGACATTCCTACGAATTTCTAAGAGGAAATTATGAATTTTGGGAAATAAAGGAATTATTAATTCAGGGATTTTCGAATTTCAAGAAACAAAAATCATCGCGAAAACATAATCATTGAAATTACGCTTCTACTTTAAGACTTTGTAGAGACATTAGGTACTTTTGAAGCAGGAACTTGAAAAAATCAGCAACTCCTTCGTCGGGACTCGAACCACGGACCTCTGGAATACGCGTCCAATGTGCTGCCCACTACACCAGGAAGGCATGCGAAAAAGGATGGAGAAATACTTTATAACTTTAACATTTAAATCAAATGATGTTAATCTTAATTTGGAATGAAAGAAAATAATAATGCGTTTTGAGAATTTCATATTAATGAACAATCATGTAGTAATTTAAATTAGTTGTGTAATCAATTACAAATTCAAATTTTGATTTATTCTGCAAAATAAAACATTCAATATTAAAAGGAACAATTCAAAAGCACAAAAAATGCTTTTCCTTAACGTGTAAAGAGAGACAGTTTCATACAATTTCCGTAAAGACAGTAAATTTATTGATAGCCTAGACAAAAAATTGAAGCTCTCTTCAATTACTGACGAATTTAAGAAATCGTGACAAGACGGAGATTACAAAAATAATTTTTATTTATATTGTTTGATCTTGACGTCTTTTTGAAAAAACAAAGGATTATCAGTAATGGCCAGGGACGCTAGTGCGCGTGAATCCTAAGGGAAATTTCTAAGCGAGAAACTAAATTTTCCTAAGTGGCTTAGACACTTTGCATTAAAGTAAACCCTTGTTTAAGCTTCTATTTGACTTAATGTTTTTATAATCGATAATTCTCTTCACGCTCGTCTTTAGCTATCTACCTTTTTTAAACACAAAGTGATTAGAGATCAGTTTTATTTTCATTACTTAAATTGACACCAGAAAATGAAAATTAGAAAATTACCTAGGAATCAACAAACCACCGATTAGTAAATATTTAAATCGAATTTTTTGAAATATGTTAAAAGCGAAATTTATGCAATTCGTTTTATAAATAGTTAAATGCATCATGCTAACACGTTGTGTTAAATTTAAGTCAATTTATATCAAAAAACGTTATGCTGTTTTCGGATATTTTTAATTGTCTGCAAGTTTACTTTACTTTAAGAAGGGTAATTATGATTTCATAATAAGCCACAGTCCTTTTTATAATTGCAAGTGTGATTACGCATTCAGAGAGAAAGAATTGGATAGTATTTTGAATTTCATAACTAAAAACGTGTGTTGTTTGCGGGATTGTGAAGACGATAATCATTAATTTTCATTCTTTGATATTTCTTTCTTCACGTAAAAGACATTTCGTCAGACGTTCAAAATGCCATAGTGTGATATATTTCCTGATAGTTACTCTTTCACACTCACTATGCGTGTGAAAAGCTCACAGTGAGTTGCGAATTTATTTTTCGTACAACGTTTCTCCATACTGCAAGAAATTTTAATTATATCTATTTAAATATT
The DNA here is from genome assembly GCA_000611955.2 of Stegodyphus mimosarum. Classification (NCBI taxonomy): domain Eukaryota; kingdom Metazoa; phylum Arthropoda; class Arachnida; order Araneae; family Eresidae; genus Stegodyphus; species Stegodyphus mimosarum. The sequence continues at coordinate 48,493 of KK112063.1, read as the reverse complement.
TAAAAAACGTCAGCTCTATGCTCAGCCAAGGAATTCATCAGAATATTGCTGTAAAAATTTGATATGGAAAGCTGGGAAATTTGCAGACTGAAATTTAAATAACATCTTCTCAGAGGTATCCATAATTCAGGTAATCGACCAATTCGTTTAGAAGAAATGTAGTTATTAGTTATTTTATTCACTGAAATGTTAAAAAAGATATTTCTATTCATTCTCCTCGAGCAGTTTAGGAATGAATCTAACAGATTAACATAATATCTGAAAAAGGTGGGAGAAATACCTTATATACTCCCCCTTTTAAAGGGCGACTTGGGGTTTGGGGACCCATTCGCCAAATCCCGGTGGTGGAGAATCATCATCCACCACCCTTTTTAGTTCGGGTGCCAGCGTACAGACATTAGGTCATTTCGAAGCAGGAGACATGAAAAATGAGCAACGCCTTCGCCGGGAATCGAACCACGGACCTCTCGGTTACGCGTCGAGCATGCAGACCACTACACCACGAAGGCATGCGAAGAAGGCGGGAGAAATACCTTATAATGTGTTTGTAATAATCTATAAAATTAATGCTATGTAATATATGCATGTTAAAAATGTACTTCAAAGAACTGTAAAATCTCCGTTTCGTAACTCTTAAAACTGGGTGTTTAGAATTACATCAAGATATCATTTGTGTAAATTTACAAATTGAGCTTCTGAGAGTAATTTTGGATTTTAATCTTTACAAAGGTATAGATCGTGTCTGCAATACATTTCCCGCAAACTTGTCAAACGAAAATGAACAGCACTTATTTTTATGCCATCTCGAATTGGTTTGACTAATATATCGTCAGCTTACAGACAGAATTTCAAAGCAGCAAATAGTTTTCTTTGATTCAGTGAACATCTGCTGTCATGAAATCGAAAAGTGAGTAAAGAACACTTATTGTTAGAATGGCATGGATTTCAACTCGCATATTCTTCTAAAAGTACGGAGCAGTGCGTTTTAGTATACCTTCGATTTTCAATAACGGTTTAATAACGATTTTCAATAATTTCCAATAAATAAGCCATTGTTGAATCAGTTATTTTTGTTTGTCTTGCAAAAAAGAGACGGTACAATATTCAAGATCATTCGAATATTTTCTGTAAAGTGGGGAACAGAGAAAATGAGACATCAAAATTGTTGTGTAAAGCATATGGGTATCGTGGTCCAATATTTTCAGCTGGCATGGAATATTATATGATAGAGGAGAACATATTGATTTTGAACACAGAAGTCAATGCTGTTAACAATTTCGAGTAGATAGAAACAACAAAAGCATTCTACAGCTGTTGTTAAAATCGTCAATTGTCTTACTGAATTCTACCATGATTAAAGGTACTGTTCAAAAGTTATCATGGACGATATTAAGAAAGGAAAAACTATTCTCGTTTTGACCCTTCATCGGCTGC
>KK112063.1:34750-47016 GCA_000611955.2 Stegodyphus mimosarum | reverse complement strand
AATTTCTGCATGTTATTTGAGCAGATTATTATTCATAATCTGATTATTATTCATAATCTGATCAAATGGCAGACATCAATCCTCTTCATTTTCCATATTGTGTCTGGAGACGAAACTTGGTTATTCTCTAATGACCCTGAGACAAAAGGGAAACACTGCGTAGGCTCAAGAAATTTCAACGTAGCGACATCAACTTCGATTTCTGGTATTTCGAATGATCATGTTAGTGAATTTCTTTGATATGAAATGTATAGTTCACAAGGAAATTTGTCTTTTGAAGGAGAGACAGTGAAATCCTTGTTTTTTGTTCTTCAGAATGCAGAGTACTAGACCTGAAAAAATTCAGTCAAATAACTGATTTCTTCTGCAGGACAATACACTGTTATACAATTAATTCCATTCGCTTCAAGCATTCTCTAGCAATGAAACGATATGATTTCCTGCCACCTGTCATGTTTGGCACTTGCAGAGTATGTCATGTTCCTTAAACTGAAGTAAGTCTCATCTGAACCAACATTATTTTAATAACAGTGAAGCGATTCAGAAAATTGTGACCAAATACTGACTCAATATTCTAAACGATGAGTTCCACGAAGGAATCAAGCAATTACATGAACGTGCCATGTGTTGCGCAAACATAAAATGGTAGTGTATTGAAGATAAGGAAGCAAGAATGTTTTACTTAGTTTTCTATTTTACATAAACGTTGCCCTAAAAGTTTGCAAAGACTCTACCCATATATGCAAATATTTATTACGCCAACATCGGGGGACCTTATTGAATGGATTATAATTATAATGAAAATTAATAGCTAGAAATTACAAAGTAAATCCAGCCAGAGTTAATAACTTTACAATTTGACAAAATGGTGATGTTGTATTGGAAGTGCAAGGGGACTAAAGTTTCAATTAAAAGGCTGTCAGGTTGAGGGATGGTTAGGTATAGGTCGTTCATAACGCCCTTTTTTGCTCCTACTAAAAAGATAGAGTATTTGTAGCTAAATTCTTTTGATTCTACAGAACAGTGATTTATATCTGATCATCCTCGAAATCATTTGATTCAAAACCTTTGATTCTAAATAAAGACTGCATTTTTCTTAATTTTAGGATCTACTCTTCCAGTTAACCTCAATGAGTTCCAGCTAACCTTAATGAGTAATAATGGAAATTGGTTAACTGGAACTTCCAGTTACCCAGTTTCCCTTCCAGTTAACCTTAATGAAATTTAAAAAGTTTTTTTATTATTCAGCTTGTATCACATTTTAATATGTATTAGATACTTACCATATTTATGATCGTCAACAGTAAGTCTGCCTTCTTGCCATCTAAAGTATACGTAATCTAAGAATTTGCCAACAGAAAATAAGTATAATTTTTTTAACTGTTTTCTCATCAGAGACCAAGGAGATGACAATAATTCAGGAAAAGCGAACGATTCAATATACATGTACTTAATTAATTTCTGATAAACGTATCTAAAGCTCCAACTCTTATAATCAGTAAGTATTTTTCAATAAAAATATACATAAATTTGAGATAACCTTAAAAGCAACTTAGAATAAAACTGTAATTTTATAAAGTGAACGAAAATCTCAGCAAAATTTTAATCTCAGCAATTTCTCAGTAAATTTCTAATACATTTTAGGTAGCATCAAACGCGACTAAGATACGGAGTATCTAACTCAAAGTAAATATTTATTAAAGCAAATTATGCACTTCAAGTCCAGTGAATCTCACTTTTTCATAAAATTATGTGTTTATTGCATATTTAATTTAGTCAGTGATAAAAAGCATTTTCTTTTGGGAATCGACGATAGTTTACAAATTCTTCGGAAGTATAATATTAATTATGCTGATATGTAGCTGATTGCGTAACAACTTGTTTTTGAATTTCATTATATTTGCGAATAAATAGGATACTTTACAATTCTACGAAAATACGAAGACGAATTATGAATATATAATCGTGCGCAGTTTTATCTATGAATTGTATAATATTTTATTAAAATTTATTACTGTTTTATTCATTACTTTATATCATGAGTTTGCAATCGTAGAACATCTTCCAAATTGTTAATTTAACTGTTACGTTAAAAACGTGAGTTTGTACGGAATTATGACATTCTTCCCGTGCCTTCACTTACGCGCAAATGGAAGATCCGAATTTGATTCCCGTCAATGGCTCGGTTGCGCTTGTAAGTTTCTTTATCTGTAAGTCTGTAAAAACATACATTTTCTTTCGTATGTCAAAACTAGGCTCAGTTCATGGAAAAAGATGATCAAAATGAAATACGATTCAATCGATTTAATTCAAAAAATAATATTATTTGTTTGGCATATAAAGAAACATATCATAAGGGAAGTTAAAATTGTAGAAAATTTTAATAACTGTCTGTTGATCCCAAAAGTGCATGATATTTAAGATCTGATTAAAAAAGTATGATATTTAAGCTCTGATTGTTTAAGGAAAAAAGGAGATCAAACAAACGTTTGTTGGAAGTTCCCTTATTTACACGTTGCACTACCAAAAAATAGGTTATTTATTATAACATAATGATTATGGGACCTTAGAAGAAAGATTTTGCAAGAATAGCCTAAAAGGAAGTTTCGAAATTCCACATGCTAAAACGAATGAAAAGCGTCCATACAGAAAACTTGTTGAACGACTATGATGCGAATCATCTAAGCAAATACTAAAAGCATTTAAATGTCTCTTATGTTAAGCTCCTTTTTAATGCAAGTTTTTAAGTAACTTAAGGTTTAAGTTGAGTAAGTGCAGTTTGTAGTATCCTAATCAATGAGCACAATATCAGATACTACATTCATGTTCTGCAAACTAAATAAAATTATTCATTTACATAAAATTGATTAAAATTTCAAAATATTTGTGTAAATGCGTTAGATTTTCTAATAAACTTGATTAATTTTTTAAAACTGTTGCAATATTTCCTTTTGTTTAGTTGAGTGAAATACCGACATTTTAAGGATACCAAAATGCAGTAATTTAAATCATTTCATTATCTTCGTCAGTACAAGCTTCCAAGCATGATCCTTCAAGACTTCGTGACCATTCACACGAAAGACCACTTAAAGGAAACACGGAAACCTTTCCTTGCTAAAACCAAAGACTAACATCACTTCTGCGGTCTCAATCCATATTCGAGTACACTCGGTGATATAAATTCGTATTTGTTTTCAGAGATCAATGTTGTTAATTTCGTTCTGTTATAAGTCGAAATACACTGAAGTGAAAGGTGAATTTATTATGTTCAAAAAAGCTAAAATTACTTTCCTGATGTTAAAAATAAATCAATTTATCCACTAGAAATTTAAATCAATTTTAGTAACTTAATTCCACATGCTTTACCCCCTTTTGTTCCAATTAATTCTGCATCGCATTAAATCAGAAAAAAGAACTAAGAATTAAATTTTTCTTAATATCATATACATACGGTATAAACCTAAATCTAAATCACACACTACAACCGGTGTGATTTAGTTGAAGCAATTAGAATATAATGCACTTTGAAAGCTATTTAAATGCATATTGCCTAAATTATTACTGTTAAATGCATACATTCTGTTTCTCAGAATTATAAATTAGCCTTGAACTTTTCTTTTACTTTCAAGTTCTTCATAATACAGTAGCCATTGTTTGATCTGTACGTTTTTTAACCGAGATTCAGGGATGGAAGTTATGAAAATAGAAACACATAAAATGCCACATAAAATTTGTTTTGTTTGTGACTTGGATTTGTGCGACATGTGTAATATATCATTATCCCGTCAGATTTCTTTCTGAAAATTCAAAGAAAAGACAGTTTCTGACAGCGTCCAGCAAACGTCATTTCTAAAATAAACTTGAAGTAAAGCCACTGAAACCTCAGTTCTAAATTTTGACTTTAAAATAAGAAATTCTGGAAGAACAATAGAATAGTTTTGTTATACAGCACATTGTCAGGACGACCGTCTCCCTGGGAAGAGTTGTACCGAAAATTTGCAGCTTCTAATACACAATACGAATGTAATGCCAAGCGCACCTGTTCGGCTGTTGAAAGTCTGTTTTTGTATTACATATTCTAGGTTAGTTGAAAATACTACTAGCTGGTTTGGAATTTTTGAGCTTCACAAGAGCTGTTACGTAAAGACTCTTTGAAATAAATACCAAATTCCCCCTCAATCGTTTCCTTTCTTTTTATAAAACTTTCTTTTCGTTTCAGATAAAGTTCAATAACAATGTAATTTTGAAAGTTTTTTCTACGCCATCTTAGATTATTTCCTATACTTCGAGAAATCAGTCGGACTGCATGAATTCTAGTTAAATACATGATGATATCCAGCTGACTGGGAAGCTGCATTTAAGAAATGATATAGCGCATAATTAAAATCTTTTCAATTGAGTTTATCCTTATACTTTTGAAGCTACTCATTTTATGCGGAACTGCAAACCATTTTACCAAGAAATCTATGAGATGCAAATTTTCAACAAATGAGTACTATTTTGTTCGCGCGTTCTTCAATTTTCGGTAGAACTAGCTCACGAGTGTTTGAGCGATTTTTCGCATGCGCAGTGAGTTATTAATTTTTTGAAAAATCATGAATGAAAGTAGTCCTCACCTGGTAGAAAGCTTCCATGTGCTTTCCTTTAATTATTATCTTACTTAATAACGCAAACTTATGTGTAATCTTGATAAACTCAACTCGTCAGATATTTAATCTATACATCTAGATCAGTGGTGTGGAAAATATGTTTAAACACGGATCACAAAGGTCTTTCTAGTGCATCATGCGGGCAGAGACATTGGAAGGTACGACGGCGCTTGTATGACGATCTTTTCGAGTACCGCTATTGTTTGCCAGCATGCGATGGGAGGAGAGGAACACCCTTCTCCGGTAGAAATATTTAAAATAGCTTCTTACGCAGTTAATATCATATTTTTACATTAAATAAGTTTCAGACAGTGAACACGGGGTTGCAACGACTTTACATGCAGGTCAAACAAAAGTATATAAAATGAACACGTAAATTTCGAGAGAAATGAAGAAGTGAAGATATAAATAATTAAGAAAACGTTTTTATAAATTTATAGTTTTGCATATATATCATCGTCATTTATATTTCATTCTCAACAATATTCATATTTCATTGTTTAATTTCTAAATTGAAGCTGCTAGACATGATAGAACTATATTCTACGGCGGATACATATGCTTTCTATCATATCTAGTTTTTTCAACTTGGGTTGAAAGCTATTTCACCTATGCGCGTATACACTGTAACAATGCGCGAAAGCACCTATGCGCGTAATGCGCGAAAGCACCTATGCGCGTAATGCGCGAAAGCACCTATGCGCGTATACACTGTAACAACAGATGCGCACTCGCGCTGCTGATTTCGCTAGTTTGCAAAAAAAAAAATTGTGAGGGAAAGACAAGAAAATATCTTTACACACGGTTTCATAATGGAGAAGATTAAGCAATTGAAAGGGTCGTATTCGGCTCGTGGGATGGCTTTTGCCCATCCTTGCTCTAGATGCTAAAATTTAGGATGGTAAAGTCTATATGGTATCTCAATGCTTTAAAGGAAGCCTGATACTCGGTGCCAAATAGCGTCAGAACAGAACAGAAATATGTATCACAATTCACTCATTGAACACAGGAATGAAGTTGTGGGTTTGACCTATTTAATTCAATGTTCAATCTTTGAACCTCACAAGCACTAACAAGCAAATAATCCCTTAACCTGCGGGAACGCGCGTGAGGTGTATCATACCCCAACCCTACAAAAAGTGAAATATTCCTAACTGAAACTGATTCCTAAACTGAAATTCTGTACTACATTCAGTGGCTGAGTGTCTAGTAGTGAGTGACTTTCAGAACCGCTTTTTCGTAGCCTGTGTGTTCCAGAAAACGATTTATCGTTATTTTATTGCATCTGGGGTGTGACACACTCCACGCGCCTGCCCACGTAAGTGTTTTTCTAGAATTTAGGATGAATATTTATTTTAAAAATTTATTTCTAGAGTGTAACAGTAAATATTTCTACTCGCAAGCGATTTTAAAGTATTTGAAATTAAATTTTAAAAGATTTCTAAGCACATAATGGCAAAAGGAAGAACTCCCTATGAATTAGAAATGCAGCGGCAGTGAGATTGATTAGAAATATTTGAAAGTGAAGAAGATTGCATTTCGGAAACTGAAGATGAAAAGATGAATATTTTCTACATTGTTTGGTTTCGAAAAAGATAAAACATTAATTTCTTATGTTTTTAAAAAAGAAAAAACTGTTTTTATGCCTTTAACATTACATAACGATGATGCCATCGATGACACTACTGGAGAAAAGAAAATGCTCGAAATTACATATTTTTATAATACGACTAAGGAAGCCGTGGATGTTGTGGATGAAATGGTAGCAAGTTATTCAATTGCCAGAATAAGAAGGAAGTGGCCAACGGTAATTTTCCATTCTGCATTGAATGCTGCTGCAATAAATGCTCGAATTATATTACTTTCAGCTGCTAATCCACCAACCAGATACAGAAGCAGATGTCTGTTTTTGAGGGACTTAGCATTACAATTAATAATAAAAAAATATTAAGCAATGATCAGAGATTGATACTTTACCGAGAAACTTACGTACTGCAAGCAAAAGAAGAGCAGAAGTTTCGAGGAATAATTCGAACGAATATACAAAATTCGAAGCAACTAGGTATAAAAGTTGTGATGAATGCTCTGGAGCCAAGGACAGAAGACCGCGAATGTTATATTTAAAAAGTGAAAACCTTCTGCGCTAAGAACACGTGAATGAATTTTGTTCAAAGTGTGAACAAATAAAATAAGTTGCATTGTATATTAGAGGTGCAATAAAACATAGAGGTATGATGTTTATTTTGTTATTAATTTCATTTATTTTAATTTTAACTCTCTATAAGCGTATTTTGGAAATTAATTTTTTGTAACCAGTCTTATTCCCGTATTCTAAAAGAAAAACAACTTTAAAACCAAATAAAACTGTATTTTAAACTTTGGAATATGTGATACCCCATGCGCCCACTCTAGTAACTTTTCTTGATGCGCCTTCCGCCGGGTTAAGTGTTTGAACAAACACGTAAGACTTAAGAAGGGTTAACTACCCTTCATTTCTCAAAATAAATACAATCAACTCCTAACTCGGAGTATACAACAAAGCTTCCAATTGGGCTTGAACTTAAGTACTTATTAAACTAACTAAGCTTAACTAAAGCTAACAGAAGATATAGGCGAAGCTATTGGGATTCTAAGTAGTTGGTCCCTAAGTATTAATTAAATCGGCGAAGCCAAGCAAGGGCTTAAAGTATGGCCGAGCGTAGCAATATCTAAGAGAGACATGGCCAAAAGGAAAACGTGCGTTAGTTAGAAACTCAGACTCTCTCTCTCGAAGTCAGTAAAACATCGACTTAAATAGTATTCTTACTCATTTGCTGCGTTTCTGAAATTACATTCTGGTAGGAAACTGTAAGCTGAAACTAGAACTGATAGGAAAGAAGCATAAACTTAAAATAACTGTTAATAAAATTAGGATAAACCTTACAAAGTATCCACGGCTTAGTGTTAGTGGCAACATTTTTCCGATATTATTAATTGTAATGCAATAGTTAAAGTCATAGTTTCTATTTCATATACTTTCGTAGCTTCGATTTCTTAATTCATACTTGTATGTTGCTGTCTAATAATTTATTTCGTGCTAGATATCGGAAGTGAAAAATGCATGATATTTGAATACAATTTACTATTTTATTTAGTCGTTAGAAATATTTATTTTATTTTACAAATGCCAAACATTAGCGTTTAAGCCATTATTTCACTGTCTTTCCAGTACTTTTTAACAATGTCCTCATACGGAGAAAGTGCAATATAATTATTTCAATGTTAAAATATCATAGGCTGATTGGAGTCACACAAAATACAGGTCGTTAGGAATATAAAATTAAGTGAAGAAGAACACAATTTTCTTGATAATCAGCTTAATTGCTTTAATTTTAATTTTTTTTAGCCACGGTACATGAATGACACTTCTCTGTGACATTTCAATAGCTTTAAAAAGTAAATAACCTTTTAAAACGTTAAATTTACTACGTAATAAAAATTGCCTTGCAAATAATTGATAAGCATGTATGAAGACAGAGGTTCCTGTTTCTTTAATTATGCATTCATTACATGTTTTGAATTTATATTGCACTTATATAACATAACAACAGTCGATGTCATTGTAAATTTTAAATTATGAGATTGTAGTGCAAATTTACGTATCCTTAAGTATTTAATTTCACATTCAATTCAATTAGTTTATAAAATGCACTAAAAAAACTCTATGGGAATATTGAAATTAAAATATACTCCTATTAAGTAAGAAACATAATGTCGCTATAAAAGTGTAATACATAAAAAGTATTTCTTCGATGCGTCCTTGGGGTGTAAAGATAGTAATTCCAGATAACAAATGGAGGATCTCCAGCTCGATTCCCGAGAACAGCATGGTTGATCAAGATTACTTCTCTCACAAACCTAATGATTTTGCTATACCAATCGAACTAAAATGCGATGGATAATAATCCCTCACTAAATTGAACTTTTCACGTGGATCTCGCCTTCTTCCCCATAACTTCTTTTAAGCGGGAAAATGAGAAATTAAAGGCATTCTTCTTATGTGTCTCTGTGACGTGGTTCTCACCACATCTAGCTAGCAGCTGGAAAAGTTCATGTTCCATTTTCAGAGACGGCACGGTTGATTTTTCCTAAGATTCCTTCTTATGAAAATCCTAATCCTCCAACAAGGATATTTACAATACGGAAGAAAAGCAAAATTTCGTACACGTTGTGATTTTTCGTATTTAGTTTAATAATTCTGAAATTTACACAGTGCTTATAAAAGAAACATAATATGTAAGATTTAATGTTAAAGATTTAAGCTTTAAATTTTAGCGTTTATTTTACGTTTTAATTAAAATATTTTAAATTTTGATTCAGATTTAATCAAAATCATAATGGAAATATTCTGCCAAACAATATGCTATACAGCAATGCGATCTTAACAGCAGAAACTAATTAATACTCAGATTGAAAGATTGAAATCGTATCATAAATAAGCCCAAAAGCGGCCGAGTGGTAAAATCACTGAATTCTGGTAGTTTGGTCAGAAGCTCGAGTCCCGCGAACGGGCTGGCTGCGTGGGCGCTTTCGTGTTTTTCCCATGTTTAACGCATATACTAGGGAGTATAAAAACTTTTAATGGTAAAACTTTAAAGTGGGGCCACGATGTATTTGGCTGAAATTCAGAATATTTTCTATACGTTCTGATTAACAGTGTGAGCATATTCTAGTATGCTAATCTTATCTTTCGATATTCGTATGAAAGATTTCAAACTTTCATTGTAATGAATTAAAGAATTATACAATATAGTGAGAAGCGCTTCATTTCTCCAAATATTGGCAAAAGTGTGTTTATCTTTTTATTTAAAATAAATTGTTAAAATATTTCCAGAATCAAAGAATATAATTTAAAATGTTTCACTGTTACACAGTTTCACTATATGATTAAAACGTCATTTCAATTGATTGAGTTGAAGCAAAAATCCAAAATTAGTAAGCTTCGTAAACTGCAAACTCTAATATTAAATATAACAATCCGGTATCTACGCAGCTTAGCAACAGTGGCATTCGGCAACAGGATTTAATTGCAAGATGCATAAAACAGCGCTGTAAAAAAAGTGATTAAATCATTTTAATTATAATCCTACGCCAACATAAACAGTACTCATAGACTCTAATGTCCGAAATTTTTAATTAATGGATCACAATTATTTATTTATAATATTTAATCTCCTGCCCACAAAAAATTTGACACAGTGATCTAATGTTTATGCTTAATTGCTCCGTTCATTTCTGTAAGATGAAAAGTGTTCTTGCTTTTCTCGCAAAAGAATGTTGCGTTTCGTTGACTAATGTGTGATACATTAATGTGTACAGTCTTTCAATTATATTATATCCGTGTTAAAAGGTTTAAAGAACTCCAAATCTCCAAAGGTTGAATAGAAAGAAGATTAGAATTCCTTCATAAAGTATGCACTTAAAAACTTCTTAGTAATATGTAAAGCTCAAAGAAAGAGTTAAATTAAATTCCGTGGCTCAATACTCCTTTTTATTTAAAGCAATTGAAATAGTTGCCGTGGCTGAAGAGATAGCGTTGATAATGTCAAAGAAACTATCTCGTGTAGAAATGAAGTTTCCTTCTTCGATTGCAACTGAAACTTGTTCGTCCTTTTATTTCCTGTTCCATCAAGAAGTCAATCCCCCTGATTTGAATTGACAGCACGATCTAGGACCCCAGGAGAAAATAACTATTCAAGATGCGATCACAGCTTTCCCTGGATAGTGCTTTATACCGGAGACATTTAAAGAATTTTAATTTTGTCAATACTGGGTCAAGATATATTTTCTTCTCTTGTACTCAACAAGTGAATATTTCAGGAATTATGTTTTCCCTTCCTGTGAATTACTTTCTTCACTTCTGAAATTGTGAATGTTTGTCTTTCTATTTATCAATGATACGTACACGATGTTTAGATTTATGCCTATATGTTAAAACTATTAGTTATTTAATAATAAGCACTGAATAGCTTAATGATATCGACGTTATTACTTATACATAAGGAGTAAATCTCTATCTTAAAACTAGAATTGTAATATAATGAATCCTTCTCGGTAGTTTCTACTAAAATATTTCTTTTGATTAGAGCTAGCTTTAATATACAGATTTCAGTCGCTTTTCGATAGCTTCTTTGACCTACTACACGAATAATATTTTATTGTTTAGTGTTTTCGTTATTCAAAAATTCAGACCTCTGGGATCACTCTTTTTCTATGCAAAATAATAATGAAATGAATTTTTTTATCACTTTATCTTAGAAATAGAATGAAAAGATGTTTGTTTCAGACTCGTATTCGTAACGAAAATATGATAGTTACAAGAAAAGTTTTTTTACATTTGAGAAGAATATATTTTCTCGCTATAAAAATGTTTTAGCAATTTGACTCCCATTCTACAAGCAGTCTATAATTCATTCCTCAAGATTATTAAATGAGGGTTCGAAATCAATACGTGCCTTAATAGAAAAGAAGAAGAATATAACTGTCCGTAAAACAAAAAAGGCATAATTCAAAAATTTACAATTATAAGTAAATGCATTATTAATCAATATAGCTCCGTTAGTGCATCAAAGCATATTAGGTTTGTAGAGACATTACGTTGTTTCGAAGCAAGAGACATGAAAAAATAAGCAACGCCCTCGCCGGGAATCGAACCACAGACCTCTCGGTTACGCGTTGAGTGTGCTGACCACTACACCACGAAGGCTTGCGAAGAAGGCTGGAGAAATACCTTATATACCTCCTTTTTAAAGGGCGACTGGGGTTTAGTGGACTCAATCGCCAAATTGTGGTGGTGGAGAATAATCATCCACCCCTTTGAGTTCGGGAGCCAGTTGTAGAGACATTAGGTTATTTAGAAACATGAGATATGAAAAATTAGCAAAGCCTTCGTCGGGAATCGAACCACGGAACTCTCGGTTACGCGTCGAGCGTGCTGACCACTATACCACAAAGGCATGCGAAGAAGAGGGAAGAAACACCTTATATGTTGACCATTCTTCAGTCTCAACCGTCATGTGTGCGATAATGTAACTACAGTTTTCAAATTAAAAACGTAACTTAGCGTCCAAGTTAACATAAAATGTTTTGTATACAAACCCAAGAAATCTTTTAAGATTATGCTATGTTTTCTGTCTATACGACAAAAAGTGTTTCGCAGTTGTTTCGAGATTGGTAATTATCCTTGAAAACATAAACACGTTACATATGGGTCTTGGTTTTGATATCAATCAAGTCAGAGAAAACTCAGAAAAATGTGATTAAATAAAATAAATGTTAAGTTTGCGTGCATCAAAAATATACTGAATCCTTTCTATCTGATAGTGCAGTACCTGTGTTCACATGTTACGTACTTTTAGTCTACTCAAATACTTAAATAAAATGTATGCTTTCATATGCGGGTATAACTGAAAAACATTAAATGAAAGAATAAAATTAAACTGATCTTTTACCCAATAACTACTTGTTATCAACATAAAAGGCTACGTGTTCTAAATGAAACAACTTGTAAGTATTATTCATATTCCGAAATTTTATTCTTATTAAAATCACCATATTATTAATGATAAAGTGTTGCTT
>KK112063.1:0-34729 GCA_000611955.2 Stegodyphus mimosarum | reverse complement strand
CAGCAAATCTGTACATATAAAGCCTAGAATACTTTTTGTAATATCTTTCAGTGAGTACGTGGATTTTGAAAAATGTCCAAGAAATTAAAGCAGTGTTTCAAAAGATTCCAGGGAAAATGCAAAGGGCGCTTTACATTCTAATCAAAACCATACCACATTCTGATAGCAGCTTTGCTGAATTTGGGATTTCGGAGCCAAACCCTCTGCCAGTTGGAGGGTTTTTAAAACTATTTACTGCAAAAACATAATGAACTAACGAATGATTCCCTGTACTGAGCACCAAAAGCAAGAGTCTTGGATTATAAAGACTGGTGGAAACTCTGACGTAACATAGCTTGGTTTTGAAGAACAATCTATCCCTGAAAAATAAACCATTTGTTTCAATTAGGTTCAATTTATTGTGCATGAATGGTAGGAGGTTATAGGATGCATTCGTATAGTGTAAGACCGCACGACCAAAACCATCCTTTTCTTATATATTGCACCTTTTATTATGTATTCTCTGAAGGCAGAAGAATACATTGTTGTCAATAGCATCACATATGGCTACGGTGACCATATTTTTTCGGAGAAAATAAAGGACACTTGTAACGTGACATGAGGGGGGGTTATGGTAATTTAAATTCGTGCTCAATAATTTCGTGTTAGGGGTGGGGGTTTGTGCGTTCGTGTGACGTCACAAATGTTAATTTGGGGTCTTCCAAGGTGTGACAAATTGTGACATGGGGATTGGGGATGGGCAGGGTCAAAATTATCCCAAATATTGCGATCATTTATGGACGCCTCCTGATAAAAAAAAACTCCAAAAAACTTAGTAATTCAAAAGGTTTATTAAAACAATAGAAGCAGACATTAATATGTTCAACGAGTTTTAAATAATGTAATATGTAAATTTTATTTTGCGACGATTTCTCAAAATAAAGGACAATATGCTTATTTCAGGAAATAAATAAAGTTAGAGGACAGAGCCTTCAAATAAAGAACTGTCCTCTAAAATAAAGGACGTCTGGTCACCGTACATATGGCACATGTTTTGAATGAGGGGAATATTAAAATTTTGGAATTTTTATATTGGAAAAAAAAGTCAGTTTTATAGAAATTACAAAATTGTTAACTTTTTTAAGATCCCTATATTTACATTTAGGAAACATTTATATTCATTAAGAAAAAAATTCACTTTCATACGAGGAAAAGTGATGTTTTATAAATTTAACCTTTTACAAAATGCCCTAAAGATTCTGGAGCTCAAATTATTAATTTTTCTACCAATAGTTTCCCCATTCAATTTAAATGTGATGTACTTAATTATTAAGAAAATATTCCAACTATTTCTGATAAAAGCTTGCTCATTTCTATTAAATGTAATGCACTTAATTTTTATAAATTATGCTTTATTAAAATAGTATTACCAAATCACTGAAGGACATCGAGTCGTTGAGTTTTATTTATTGTCTATGCAATGTTTTACCAAGAACGCGTGACATTTCAAGGAGTTTGGTATTTTCATCTCTAGGCAATGAGAACTTAGTTTATTAATTCTTTCATTAAATTGTGAACTTTATCTATTTGTCTTTAACAAATAGTTCATTTTAAGTTGAAAAGCCTTTCCTATTACTCTCTTTTCCCCGACGCTTTTCATGTGAGACTGTAAATGAGATAGCGAGAGTTTATTCAGATTGAGCTAGAATGAAGTACTATTTAAGCAAGAGTTTCAGAAGTTAGTTTTAGAGCGTTTCTGCCTATTCCAGGCCACGTTGTGCTGTGATTATTAGCAACTTTTAGTGGCGTTGATGTGTTCTCACCTTTAGGCTTGTCTTGCCAGTTACTACAGACCAGAGCTATTCAGAGCGCGTTAAAGTACTCTGTGAGCCATTAAGCTAAACTACCACACCTTGAAATTATTATTTGTTACGTATTTCTGTTAATCCAGAAGTGCTGGCTTCCCGAAATCCAAGTTAGGTCATTTGTTAATTTTATGCTTGAATAAAAGGGTCTTATACATCCTTCTTCTGATCTCTGTTTAGTTTCACAAAGGCTAGAAGTTAATTCTTTAAGAGTCTTTTTAAAAGTTTATGTTTTCAAAGCGACACAGACTTTATAAAATCACTGGAAGTTAAATTAGCTCAAAAAATAAAAGCTATGGGATAACTTATAACCTACGTAAGCTATAACCGAATCCTGTGATTTTAATACAAATTAACGTTTTGCGACTCATTTGATGCGCAGTTGTATCAGTGACTCTCACCAGCTCTGCACAAGATAATACTCTAAACATCTTAAAGATTAAAATAATTAATGCAGTTCATGTTTTTCTTATCTCTCAATATAAAGCTCAAAATTAACTTCATATATAATACAGAGCAACTTACCAAGGTATTATCAGCATAATTATTATTTTATTTGAGAAAAAAGAATGCTCGATCGCAGTTAGCATAAATGATACATGCTACCTATTAGTTAAGGACTTGTGACGCAGCGGTAACTGTAAGTGTAATTCTAATGTATTTCATGGCTTAGGATAACATCTACATATACACATATAATAGGGAAATATGATAAATGAGCAGAAAAATACATTTTAGGAAGCATTCGGATTAATTATACATTGATTATTATATAGAATGATTACATTGATTATATATATATATTGTTATTGTATATATATAGATTATTGTGTATATGATTATTATTATATTGATTATATATATAAATTGATAATATATTTTTAACAAAGAGTTTTGCATTTTAATTTTAGGTTCTGGAATGGTTTAATAAACTGCATAAATCATTTAAACTTATGAAATTCTAGCTATAAGAATTCCATGAGGCAAAAATTAGGGTTTTATATTTTTGTCTTAACGCAAGTATGTTTCTTAAATTGGATGCACAAACTAACTACATAGTTGACAACTATTGCACTAAAATTTTCAATAAAAAGAAAACATTAGAACTTTTAAAGAACTTTTAACAGATAAAAAAATCATCCTTCTTTGAGTGAATTCTTAAAGTGACATTTATGAAGTTTTAATCCTTTTTTAATGACTAACTCTCACGCAGTTTAAAATTTTCTCAGATAAGCAAGAAGATTTCAGAGATCTTTTAAGCCTTGAATGAAATTCTATTGTAATAACATTTAGCAATACATTTGAGAAAACAGTATATATATATTTTAGCACGATGTAGTTCAAAGTCATATTAGTTAACATTACACATAATAATTAGTTATCCTTAATAATTTTGCTTTCATATTCTAAAACCTTCATCATGTGATATGACGAATATACAACTGCCAGTAATGAGCATTTTATGAGCTATATAAAAATAATAAGAAATGTTTCTCGGTATTTGCATAAATTCTAAACTAATTTTATTTTGCAAAAGTTCTTGGTTTCGATAAACTAGTGACCGTTCAGTGTTAATAGCCCTGAATGCACTTCACATAATTTGTTAATTTTTCACATTCATAAACATTTCTCTGCATTTATAATATCCAATTAATAAGTAATTGTTATTTAAAGCAAACTATCTAATATTTAAGAGCACAGATTTAAGCCCTTCTCTCCGTTCAATAAATTAAGTCTTGAAACTATTTATTTCATCAATACATAGGTTGCGTTTTAACCTTCGTACCATCTAATTACTAAAATATACCGGAAACAACAAATTATTTCAGCATAAACTCAGCTATTACCCCAGAACTTTCACAATACACAAACAAATAAAATATTCGTTTTACTTAATATCGTTCTTACATGTTTATGATGTTGTTATAAGATTCATTCTCAAAAAATTACTGAATGTTAATAACACAGATATTTCTTTACAGCGCTAATTTTTTTAGTTAAACCGTAGTCTCAGTACTGACATGTAATTAACATTCGCTATTTGATCGTAATAGCAATGCTTAATATGTAGCGCGATGTTAAATATCGATTTCAGTAAACTATTTTGAAAATATTTACATTAATAATCTTTAAAGAAACTCTATCGAATTAAAACGCTTAAGGATTTTGATTTAAAATTTGTGAATATGCTTGGTACATTTAAGCTTCAAATACTTAGAAAAACTGCTGAAATTTACAGTTTTCTTCCATACTGAAAATGCATGTCTTTACAGTCTGTTTTGTAATTTTTTGTGAATGTAGACGCTAGAAATGCCATAATATTCATTATTTATCTCCTGAAGGTATGTTACTCACAAAAGGTTTCTTTTGTGTTATTTTTTCCGTGTCAGCCTGGGAGCTAAAATTTTGAAGAAGTCTTTTAAATATACATTTTTGTCCAAAAGTTAAGCATAATTGATAATTATGTGAATAAAGAAGGAACTGTAAATCAGAATAGCGGGAAACGTGATAAGCGAGTCTAAAATGGTTATAAAATAAGGAAGCAAATCAAAAGAACGATAATAATGAACTTTATTATCCAAAGTAGCAGTTTGAAAGAAAACTGAAAATAGCAAGGGTTCACACGTTAAAGAAAAAATGAAAGAAAACATTAAATAAATTACTGATGCTGCAGTTTAATAAGGCGTGTAGTCACCTCTGACAGCCAGGCACGCTGCACAGCGATTTGCCATACTTGCTATGAGATGATGAATGAGTTGTGGGCTCAAACGGTTCCAAGCTTCTTGAAGAGTTCTCTTCAGTTCTGTAACGGAGCTTGGTGGGTGCGAAAGGACTGAAATTTGCCTCCCGAGCATATCCCATACATGCTCGATAGAATTTAAATAAGGGGAGTTCGCAGGCCACGACATGCGCTGGATGTTTACCGTTTCAAGGAAGTCGTCAACCAGCACCGCTCGGGGACATGACACATTATTATCCATGAATATGAAGTCAGGACAGACAGCATCTCGAAACAAGCGAACATAAGGCTCAAGAACTTCGTCTCTGTATCTTTGAAGAGTCACAGACCCCCGTGTCAAAGAAATGGAGGTCTGTGCGGTCGTCCATCATGATGCCTGCCCGTACCATTACTCCCCTTCATGGAAAATGATGTCTTTCCGATATGTTTCTTGGTTCAAAACGTGTTCCATGTTCTCTCCATATCGTTACCCGACAAGAATCAGTAAGACTAAACCGAGACGCGTTACTGAACATCACATTGGCCCACTCTCCCATACTCCAATGTTGATGTTTCAAACTCCAGTTCAAACGAGCGCATTTCTGCTCAGACGTGAGGGGAATGCAAACTGCTGCTCTTCTGGCATACAGGCCAGCATGATTGAGTCTCCTGTAAACAGTTTGTCTCGAAATTCGTATTCCTGTGGCGACTGTGAGAGCTGAACCCAGTGCTCTGGGGCAGTACTGCCCCTCTGACATCGCGCACTTATTACCAGATATCGGTCTTGGCGAGGAGTTGAGACTCTTGGTCGACCTGATACTGGTCGTCGGGTAACATCTCCCGTTCATTGAAACCTCTGCCACAGTCTTGAGATCACAGACTGGTTCACATTCAGAATTCGAGACACTTCAGTTTGTGATCGTCCGGATTCCAGCATTCCAATGATTCTTCCTTTCGCAAACATCTCCAATTACGTCTTTGTGCCATCATTCAACTTCTTTGATGGTTAACAACGTTCTTTCGCACAGCAGTTGGCCGAAAATTGTCTGAACTGCCTATGCTGCGTGAATCGGTTTCTCTGCGTTCCGACATGCGCCGGTGTTTCGCGCAAGACGTAGTCGACTGAAAAGTTTTGCATAAACCCAAGGTTTCTTCTTCACCCAATTAATATCTGCAAGAAATTTGGAATAATTTTACGAATATTTACTCCATGTTTTTCGCATTTTACAATTTATGCTTAACTTTTGGACACCAGTGTATTACCTCTATTTTATAATTACTGCCATTCATATGATTAAAGTTTAATTATGTCTTAACTTTTAAGTTTACCTTAATCATGCGAAATTTTTTATAAAGGGAAAATGCAAAATTGGCCATCCATAATTGCCATGGTCAGGGATTTTAAATAATTTCAATGTGTCCTAATATAATAATTATATTAGTACCTTAAAACTTTACAAACTGTGGTTCTTAATCTTTAAACATGTTGTAATACGCAATGCCGTATTTTTATTTTCTGAAGTTTATTCAGATTAAATCTTTAAAAATGTTGTAATACGCAATGCCGTATTTTTATTTTCTGAAGTTTATTCAGATGGATTATTTTAAACTAATAGCTCTTCTACTAAATTATTTGTCAAAATCTAATTGAATACACGCTTTCCTTTGACGTAATCGTGTCTGCTGTCAAATTTCCTTTAGTTTCAATGAATTTCTCGAAAAAACTAAAAAGCATATTATTTTTATTTTTCAAAAAAAGAAGAAAAAAAATTAATATTGTCCAAGTCTTTTCAGAACATAAATATTTATACATGGAGAGGCCTTTTACCTCAAAAGGTTCACTTGACTAAATACCTCTTAAGTGGCTTATACCAGACTATTGGTTCCAAACTATGAAGTGAATCCCGGATGGCAAATTTTCTGATTATGCCATTTTGAATCATGTAACACGTTTTGAAAGAAATATACGAACATTAATTTTGAAGAATTCTTTCTACGGAGAAAGTTCCAGTTTATAAATTGATGCTTATTCTATTTTTTCGGGGGGGGGAGTGGACATACCTGTTTTTCTTTTCAGCAGGTTTCCATTATGATCTTAAGATCTTATGTAATGTCTGATATGTATAGTTTGGCCAGGGCAAGGTAAAATACAGGGTGTTTCTAAATGAATATAGGGGTTTTAACACTTTCTAGTACTTATTATGTAAAACTTAAAATTATAATTAATACATGAAATAAAAAAGCACTTCAAACAGTTAAACCCACAAGCTTACAATTGTTCAATGTAGTCACCTTTTGTCACACGACACACATCAAGTCGATAGCCCACTTCTTCCCAAACGTTGATTAGTGTTTGCGGTGTAATTGTTGTAGCAGCTGCCTCAATCCTGTTTCTTTGGTCGGGTTGGTTAGCTGGTAGTGGAGGTATATACATACAATCCTTTATGAATCCCCACAGGTTTCTGCGGGCTACGCGCACAAGTCTCTCTCACTCGCTCAACACTCTCATCACTAACCCTTGGTCGTCTCTTATTCTTACCTTTGCAAAGGCAGCCAATATTTTCAAACTGATGATACCAAGAAATTATCACTTTGAGGGATCACATCTGAATTTAATCCGAAACGCACGTTGCACAATAACTACAGATTCGGTCTTTGCAAACTGCAGAACAGAAAAAGCTTTCTGTTCAGTAGTCGCCATTTTTGCCACTAGGACTTTCTCGTGCATGAGCGTACCAACAAACAGACCTACTAGAGTTGCTCTTTCATTTCATGTATTAATTATGATTTTTTTATGTTTACGTAATAAATACTAAAAAACGTTAAAACTCTGATATTCCTTTAGAAACACCTTGTACTTTTATACGCTTTACATGCGGAAACAGTACTGCAACCTACAGTTGCAATATCTTTAATTGCAGTACTTAACCAGCATGGCTGTGGTACTGTAAGCTTTCAGTTAAAGAATTAGGATGACCAAAACTGGCTTAGTTTGAAGGGATAACTTATTTTCATTATATCTTTAACTGTAACTAATTTACCGTTTAGGTGACATTTTTGTCGTGTAGTCGTTTTAAAACATTTACCGTATAAGTGCGTATGTATGATTTATATAAGCTGCTATTTAATTTATTTTCACTCTATCTCGCATACATATTCATTTATTAATATGTATTGTTTCTGATTTTTTGTATAATTTCATTAAATAAAAAATTTTAAATTCTTCTATATCTTTTTTTTTAATAAATGAATCTCTCATCCACTGTCTAAATTCTTATTTGCTCAGAATTGTTCAATACTGTCCTTATTCTTGTCAGTTAGACTATTGCACTGGATGCATAAGCAACATGGACTATTCTGATAATATAATGCTTGTGCTATTAAATTTTTAATTTATTTTCTGAATTTTTCCTCATTAAAACGTTAGTATGAATTATTATTTAGACGTTTCGATAATACACAAGTAAGCGTTTGTTCTTTAACTTCTTATAACTTCTTCAGTGAATAATCATTAAATATGTTTGTTTGTACCAGTCCAGACACATAATTTAGCATTTATGGATTCTTTCTAACTGCTTGATTTTTTTCGAATTATTAGTTTTTATTTTGTTACTATTTACAACAAACTTTCCCTTATTGAAGTTCATCTTTTGTACGTATGCGTATGTCTTTCAGATTAAGCGACCTTTACACCTAATACGAATTGCATCTGAGATAAATTACACTCAGTAAAATTCTGTTATTTTTATGTTTATTTTTATGTTATTAAGCGCATTTAACATCAGAATATTAAAAACGGAAAAGCTACTTTTCTACTATATCTAAATGCGGCGCTCTGTTATAAATCTCAAGCACTTACATCTACGCATTAGCAGATACAATTATTAATGCTCGGAAGTTGTCAACTTGTCAGCTAACGGCATATAAATTTTACGAAAATAAACGAGAAATGAAAGACATCATTCCGCTTTAAAAGTGATATATGGCTTAACAACAAATTTCGAGTAGTTAAGATGGATTTTATATTAGCCTTTTCAAGTTTCACATTTGGGTGACTGAAGTGTTACTTAATCACACTCTGACGTAGCTAAGCAATAAATGCTAGAACACATATTTAATCCTTTTCGACTGTTTCCAAGATAGAGCTCGTAATAAATGCATTCATTTGAATGGCGTGTTGACCTCTAATGGTAGTATGAACCCATATTTCAAAGGTGGAACGATGGTTTGAAACATTCGAGTTAACGACGTCCAGCTACGTTAATGTGTTGTAAATTACGGAGGAATGTAGCTAGAGCTTCGCTTAGTTATATAGCTGAATATCTCTTGGCTATTCGCTACTGAACTATATAGCTTATTTAGTAGATTCAACACTGTAGCCCCTGCGTGGTTGTGGTACTGTAAATTTGAAACACTGGACGAGGCATTTCGCAAGATTATTCTACTCCCTTATTACATCGATCATTACAGCCAGAACGACATTCATCCAGGATGGGCCCTTTCAGCGTTCAAAGTATCGTTTACACAATAATCCTGCGAAGAATTAAATTCAAATACTCTGTTTTTTATGTTGCCGTATTAATCATATCCGTTTAAATACATTGTGAAATGTTACTTAATAAAGGTATTTAGCCATTTATTTTATTTAGTTTTTGCTTTGCTTCAGAAATATTCCTCTGTTAAATTGTTTAATTTGTTGTATTATTGATGACGGAATCGTTCCTAAAATTCTGAATGTTTCAGAGATTTCAGAATGATGTGAACATTTAATTACTTTTCCCGGTTATATTACATAAAAAATGCTTCACTGAAGTATAAATGCACCAAAGATTGAGGTTTCTAAAAACATGAGTGGGTGTTAAGCTTTTAAATCGCCATTGTTATATTTCGATTGAAAGAATGGTATTTTCATTTGAATATGACAAATGTAGTTTTATATTAACTCCATCAAACTCTGTCTAATTATAATGTGTTATACAAATATATATTCCAAAAGATAAAGTTTCGAGAGCTTTATAGTTTAGTTTCTGAAATAAAGAGAAAGTTGTTAAAAAAAGAGGAAATTTAATTTTCGTATATATAAAGTCAAAACCGTAATATTTCCATCATTCTTGCGAGAAAAGAAAAATGCATGGCACTTTCACGTCAGAGACGAGCCACATTTTATTCAGGTTGAAAGCAATTTTCCTCCAGAGGAAAAAAAAATCTCAGAAGTTAGATCATTATGCGCTTGTAAGCAGGACCTATTCTAGACTTCCCCTATTCGGGCCATAACATAAGTCGACCTTTCAAAGGTGCTCCTGCTGCAGCCTCTGTTGCGTACTTGAGTTTCGATCTTCATAGCTTTAGTTTATCTTCTTTTAAGGCGTACAGCTGGCGAAGGAAATTTGACAAAAAGGCTGTTATTTTGTTCTCTTTTTCAGGGGCTTTGCGTTCCCAATCATTTGAGCTTCACAGTTTTCAGAGAATGTTATGATCGAAAGCCTGGAAATGACTGCTACTCAAGGTTATTGATATTGCTCTATCTTTCGAAACCTGTAAAACTGTAAAAGTCATCCTCGACGACTGTTCACTTTTACCGGGGAAATTTACGAAAGTAAACAAGGTTAAGAAGAAATGATAGTCGTTTCCAGCAGCTGGTTACCTTCATGGCACCTACCCAAGAAGGCCTTTAGTCCACGTTCGAGCGGTAAGTTTTGTCTCTTACTTTATGATTTCCCCCTTTCTAACATAAACAAGTTAGTAGACACTTAACTTCGAAGTAACGTTTCATGGTTGGTTGTGGTGAAGCATTTTTATTTTCCTCTTTTTATATTAGTCTTCTCATCTAAGCAAAGTCTCATTAGATTTTATAGTAAGACATTCTTCAGCGTTATAATTTATTTTTATGCATTTCCACTTCGCATGTACTGTAGAATTGAATATCACAGTTAAATTCAGCAACACAAATGTTTTATTTAGATGCTGGTTTTAAGGATTCACGGATAAGGCTAGGGTCTTTAATCCTTTTTATACAAAATATTCTTTTATATTTTCAGCGGGAAGTAATAAATGATAAATTAAATAACTAATTTAAATTATTTCCTATATTAAAATGTTAAAGCTTGCGAAATACATCATGACTTTAGTTAGTGAATGTTTTAAAACTTATATTTGTCTCTTAGAAGAAGTTTTGTACCAATAATAAAATCTGAAGTCATATAATATGTTAATCAACTAATTTCTTTTCGAATCACGCTGATGACAGGAAGTTACAGAACGATTTGTTGGAGTAAATATTTAATTTGCATTTATGCATATATTTTAACTAACCATAGCAAGATAAAGATATGCTTAATGTCTTTCTTAAAAGAATATCTATGGAATCAAAAATATTTTATGAGAATGATTATTCAACAATTAGCAAAAAGATGGTTTGCTAAAGTACCGTATTTAAAGCACAGTAACGATGATGACAGCGGCAATCAAGGAAGCAAATCTGAAGTTCAAGAAAATTTTGCATACCTTTGATAACCATTTTGTTGCAGATGGTTTGGTTTTGAATTTTATTAACAAGTCACAGAAGATTTTTGTACGGAACAAAAAATTACTAGTGAAAGCAGTATATCAAAGATTCGTCTGAGAGAGGCTTCATTATATTTGATTCATATTTTTAGAAGAAGTAAACTATTGCTTGTACTGAAAATAGAAATATTTTATAAATTTATCCGAGAAAATCATTTTGGCATAAGCTTATATATTGTTAGCAGAATTTCTTAAGACATGGCCTAAGATATAGTACGGCAGTGATCTTCAGACACTGTCGACTCCCGGAACCCGTAGAAATAAAAAGTTTTTAAGAAGAACCTAATCCCATTCTTAGAAAAATATATCATAAAATATTTAAAGTAGATCAAAATATTATAAGTACTCTATGCAAAGACGATTAAAGAAAAGTGTTGCAATTTTATTAAAAGATTTTAGCATAAAATTAATGTACACTCATTCATTAATAACATTAACTAGGGCTCTTGCATGACATTTAGTGATAGGAGTGTACTTACACTTTTTTACACAAATTGTCGAAATCCAGATCTGTTGATGTTATCTGCAGTCGTATTTCATAAACCGTATTTAATTTGTCCCTCTTTTTTTCCACATGCGTTGAGAAAAAAGTTTTAGTTAAATATGTTATTACGAATGGCATTAAAATGTTAATAACTGTATGAGAAATTTCTGGGTATTCTGCGTGAAGCTGCAACCAAAGCGTTACGAGTTGATCTTGATTAAATTAAAATTTTCACTTCGAATCTCTTGATATGTCGATAGGTTGCGCCCTTTCCTTCACTTTCAAGCCTTCTAAATTATCGTAGTTTTCGAAGGGATATTTTATCCAATCATACTTAAAATGATGTAAAGTGAAAACAATGTGTAAAAGACCCTTTTATTTAACTCTAACAAAAAGCACCACTCGTGCTTACAGACCTTTTTGGCTGAAATTAAAGGTAATGAATTTGACTTACCGAAGTAATTGTAAGTTAGCCTAACGACTACACAGTTACAGAAACGCGTAAGCTGGCTCTGACCAAAAGTCGACGTGACAAGCCTGATGGCAAGAATATCGCAACGCCGCAGAATACAACTCTCAAGAGAATCAAATTAGTAATGTGGCCTTCAGCAGGCAGAACATGATCTGATTCTATCCTATAAAACCTTTCTTTAAATACTCTCTCCGTTCTAGCTCATCAGAACACACACGAGCTAGAAATTTACATTCTGGCAGGAAAATGGGAAGCGAGAAGGGCAGGAAAGCACATTAACATAAAATAACTGGTTACTAAAACTGAATGTATACACTACAAGGTAATCGAATCCTAGAGTCTTTACATGTTAGTTGGAAGTGTTGAGCATAAAGATTCGTGGACGGAATGTTTTTGATTCCTTACAGTTTTGCCACTTTATGGGCGACTAGTGACACAAGGCAGAAACTCTTCTGTTGCCATTAATGAAAATCTATAACAAATATCTATCAGTACATTGCACTATTTCTGCTGTGTTCTGTTCTTCGCATCAGTATTTGATTACGTTTAGTGTATTATTATCTTTCACAAAAACTGTGTTACAGCGTCTAGACTTTAGCACCAGAATTTTTTTCTGCTGCATATGCGATGGATTACTATTAGGCAATCATAAACCTCGTTGACCAAGAATCAAAGTCATGGGAACTCAAATGTGGTACATGAATATTGTCCATGTCATTTTAATAAGTCGGGAACTAATCTATCTAGAAGCATTAAGTTCCCCCGCTGTCAACAGAGGAATCTGCAGACAAAAAGGACAAGTTCAAAAAGGACCGTCTTCAAAAGGACCCCTTCTCCCCATCAAAAAGAATCAATCCGAGATCTTCCAGGTTCTATATAGCGAAAATAACAGCTGCACCTCAAGGTTACACACGTTATTAATTTCTTACCAAGTATGAGTTAAGATCAGAAATGTAAATAAAAACATTTCTCATGATTTAAATTCCAATACAACCACATATGCTATTTACGTTTCGACACAATCACACATTGTTAGGGAGTATTTGCATGCTAATAGTTTACGACCTTTATAAAAACAATAAAAAAATAGATGTGACAGCAAAACCAGAAGCACATATATAAAATCAGTATACGCGAATTCAGAGAAACGGAGCCTTATTTACTCTCTAATAAGTCTTCGTTTACGTTTCTAGAGCTTTTAAACACAGTCCATCTAATGAAAGTGTTTGTTTAGACACTCGTTTCGACCATGCCTTTTAGCATTTAAGACGGTCCCAACAGTAGTATAATTGCTGTTCAGGAATCCTTACCAAAAATCTCTCGCTCATCTTAGCTGGAGACTCTATCCAGATGAAGCTATGCTTCTGCTTTTTCTTCCTAGAGATAACCCTCACTCGTATCTTAATTACAACACAAAGATCGGATTTGGCTCACAAAATGTCTTTTACAGAACCACTAGATTTCCGTCGACGTTGCCAATTGGTATAATAAAATTTCAGTAAAACACGCTAATCTGTTAAAAGGTTTACCCTTTGTTCAGAATGTTACAAGATAAACAAATACAAAAAATCTGTTCTGCTCAAGCTCCTTGACTGTTAGATCCCTATCTGTTACCAAAACAGTGTATTAGAAATGAAATAAAAAATACTTTATCATCACAAACAACTTCAGTTATTAAAAAGTTTTGAAATGATTTCACAGTTTACTTAGCGTTAAAATACACTATAAAAATAGTCTTTAATTCGTTGATGTAAACCACAGTTACCAGGGTATGAAGTTCCCCGACAGTGAAATATTTGATTACTTTTCTCTATCTATATTTATATCTATCTGTATATTATTTTTTTCAGACCTTATATGCTGTAAAATTCCCTAAATATAGCTTAATTCAAGTTTGTTTAAATTACGTCTAGATCAGCGATAGAAAAATAGAGATAATAATAGTTGGTAAGCAAAGAACAAAAGTATTTTTAAATAGTAAATTCAAAAATTAAATACCCCAACATTTTCTTTAAGTGTTTTCTCTAACACGCGTAAATTTATGCGATCTGAGTTTCATTCAAGATCAGTAGCCGCTCAGACTTTACCAAAACAATCCGCTTTTATTTTCACAAATATTCTTTTAGCTATAGACATAAAATTTGTCATAAATGATGTTTTCAAAAAGAGTAATAGAAATGGATATTGTATTTAACAAAAAATAAATTGGTATAAAAATAGAATAGTATCACATTTATTCTTTTAGAATTGATCTATTTATTAGCATGTCTATTCTTTATATCGCCACCATAACCGAGCTCATATTCCTCAATTTTCAATCAGAGTCGGTTTTATGTCGATTTGATGTCTCAACATTTTTATGTCGTTTGATGAACGCAGGTACTTTGTCTTCTTGTTGCTTTGTCTTCCTTACTTTTCTATGCAATTTGAGAATATCGTCGTTTTTTAAGACCTCGTAATATATTGTGGATTTAAATATTTGTGAAAAAATAATAAGACAAACCTAGATTTTTCAAAATAGAAAAATGGCTCGGATTGACTAAGCTGAAAAGTCGTGATTCACATGTGAGAGTTCCAGGGCAATCCACTAGCACTAAGAATATTGAAACGGAAACAAAAACTGTTTATAGAAAGTATAATGAAAGTTATTTACTTGGAATGGAGATGAAATGGGCCATCCGCCTCAATGTGCTGTTTGTGATGAACAGTTATTGAATCAAAGTATGAAACCATTGTTTCTTAAAGACACCTTGAACCTAATCATTCCAGTTTAAATGATAAATTTGAAGAATATTTTTAGAGGAAATATCAAAGTTCAAAAATAATAAACAAGTAATGAAAGGTTTTGTTACTTCAAGTGAAAACGCTTTGGAAGCCAGTTACCTAGTAAGCCAAGACTGGGCAGGCTCACACTATTGGAGTAAACCTTATGTTATTAGCAGTTGAAGATATTCCGAAATGAACTAATAATATTTAAATCGTTATCAAATGATAAAGTAAGTCGACGAATTCATGAAATGACGAATTTCATAAAAGATACACTTTATTGCAAAAGTAAAACATAGTGAGTATTTCGTATTGCAACTGGGTGAAAGTACTAAAATAACTAACTTTTTTCAATTTTTAGTTTACATACGTTTCGAAGAAGATAAACAAATTGCAGACAAAGATTGATTTTGTCAATATCTTCATGATGGAGCAACTGCAAATAAAATTTGCAAAGTAATTGACAATTTTATGCCTGAGAATGATATTCCTTGGAATAACTGCATTAATATATGCAGTGACGGAGCTTGAGCTTTAATAGGAAAACACTCCGATGTTATTTCTCAAATACAGAAAGTCGCATCTGAAAACTAAATTTACTCACTGCTCCATTCATCGTTAGTCAAGCTTTAGTAGCCAAAGGAATTCCCAAAAACCTAAAAATCTTTTGAATCAAGCTGTGAAATTGTTAAGTTTATAAAATGCTGAGCTCTAAATTCAGGAATATTTACGACTGTATGCCAAAAGATGGGCTGGGAACAGGAAACACTTTTGTTACCTTCCGAAGTAAGGTAAGTTTTAAAGAGAGAAGTTTTAAATCGTCTTTTTCAACTTTAATTTCAATTTTCCCGTGATTCAAAATTTGAAATGAAAAAAGTGTTAATTTAGCGAATTATGGTTGGTGCGTTCAGCATATTTAGCTGATATATTTGGAAAGTTAAATGTATTAAATTTAGGATTACAAGGAAAAGTGTTAATTTGCTTACCATTAAACATTAAATAAATGCAATGATAAAAAAATCGAGCTAATAATCAAAGAATTGGATAATAATATTTTAAGCTTGTTGCCACTTTTAAGTTTTCTAGCTTAAAATAATTTTAAAAAAATACGAATTAGCATCCGACATTAAAAATCACCGTTTTTCATTAATAAATAATTTCAAAGTGTATTTTCCCTTGGATAATAAAAAAGAAAATTGGATTAGAAATCCATTTTCTTCAAATGTAACCTGAAATTTATCACTTGAAGAAAAAGAAGAATTGACAGAAATTTCCTGTGATCGAACTCCAGCTGAAGATTTCAAAAATAACACACTTGTTAACTTTTGGCTGAACCGAAAAAAAGAATTTAAAGGCATTTCAAATAAAGCTATTAAATTTTTAGTGATTTTGTGGACAACCTATTTGTGTGAACAAGATATTTTTCCATGTTACATTTGAAAAATAAATACAGAAAGAAACTAAACGTGGATCCTAATTTACGGCTAAAACTAAGTGAAATAATACCAAGCATAAAGAAACTGATCCTCCTTAAAGAAGCCTAAATTTCAAACTAATTTTATAATTAAAGTATTATAACTTAAATTTTAATGATTAAAACGGTAACCAATTTTAATCTAATATTTTTTATGTCTGCATATTTAATACAAATACCAATAGTTTGTGTAAATGGCAAAATGTACTTTTCCAATATTTCTGTTGAGAAACTGAAAAATAATCATTGTAAAATGCAGAGGTGTTGTTAAAATTTATCAGTTTTTGTTTAAATGGTACACGCTAGTCAAAAGGTTGAGGACTGCTGGTCTAGATCATTTAGATTTTTGGAATTATTTCACACGTATAACATTAGAATTTCCAACTCTGAATGTGTACGTAATTTTGGAAACTTTAAAAATACATTATCTCGTTGTGTTAATAGCCTACTGTTAAAAAACGAAAATTAAATAATAAAATAATGATATTTATTTGTTATTTACAGTTTTAATACTTGTTAAATTGAGTTTCATATATGAAAATAGAGAATATTATCACTACTTTTAAGGTATTTTCTCTCTCCTTTCCGCATGCCTTCGTGGTACACTCAATACAAAGCATGGTCAATTCATGGTACACTCAATATAACACTCGGTATGTATTGGAGCGTTCCAGGTTCGAGTCCCGACGAGGGCATTTCTCCTTCTTCACGCATCCAGCATCAAAAGTACTTAATGTCTCTAGAGTGGCGAACGAACTAAAAGGTGGTGGATGATGATTCTTCACCACGAGGATCTGGCGATTGAGTCCCATAATCCCCAGTCACCCTTTAAAAGGGAGAGTATAGAAGGTATTTTCTCCCTCTTTTCAGCATACCTTAGTTGCGTAACGGTAGCACACTCGGCACGTATTGGAGAAGTCCAGGTTCGAGTCCCGGCGAGGGTATTGTTCAATTTTCACGTCTCCAGCATCAAAAATACCTAATATCTCTATATCACAAGCTAACCTTTAGAAAAACATTCCCATTTCAAAAGCATATTTGTAGTGCTAAAAGCCATATTTTTATTATTCAAACAGTTTTTGAAAGAAAGAGTTTAAAAATTCGTTGTTCGAATTTAATAAAGAGAAATATTTCATTCTTAAAAAAAAATTTAGGCTATGTGCACAACATTTAAAATTATGTTTAATTACGACTAAATAATCCTTAATTCAAAATTAAGAATATATTTATTACTGTTGTGTTTTCCACATATATTAATCAAATACACTTAATTAACCAAATAACCACAACGTTCCGTAAGAGCGGTATACGGCGAATTTCAAAGCAATTGATAGAAATCAATCGTAGTAATAAGGAAACATTCAGAAAACTTATAGGGTAATATACACTTTATATAATTTAGCTGCCTATATTGTATAATTTTATCCTTATACACTGCTTATTAATACCTAGTTATGCTTATATAATTTATCATCATTCTCACTTATATAATCGAATAATGATCGTCTAAGTGGAGAAGAGAGTTGTTGGGAATACCCATATGACCCAAGTAAGAAAATTATTTTTAAAATTCAATATTTAGAGAACTCAACATTTCTTTTGAACAGAAATACTTTTCAAATAAAACGATAAATTTCGTAAATTTAAGACTACGTCTTAAAATTTTAAATTTCAAATTAATTTTAAGAAATACGAATTCCAGTATTTAGTTAATTATTAAAATGATTTAGTTATTTTTCGGTACATTGTTTCGCAAAGGAACGTTTACGTTAGCAAAGGTTTTTCTGACAACGTAAACTAAGATGTATTTTCTTTTTTTTTTGTTTCAATCGATTCTTTAATTGCAGTAATAGCCGGGTAAAAAATACATTCTGCAACTCTCGTTGATCTATCACTACAAAAGGAATCTTAGATTAGGATTGCTTTCTGCCAGAGTCTTAGCGAGGTCGATATACTGATTAGTAATTAACATTAATCATTCACGAATTATACCATTAGCTATAAAGAAATTCTTAAACTCTACAAAAGTTGAAATTTTTGAAAATCCTTTTTAAATAATAAGAATGATAAATGTTATTTAATTTTTTTCCAGAACTCCAGAACAAGAACTTACGGTTTTGTCTTCACTGCAGGTCCTTTATTTATTTAACTTAAGCATTCGGAAAATCAAAACGACTTTTAAATGATTGTGAAAATTATTTCCTTCGCTAATTAAGCCGAAGTTAAATTACAACATAAAAATATGTGAGAATAAGTTTCTGTAGTATCCTTAAATATGCAATAATTTGCAATCTGTTGATTTCTGTATAGTTTAGTGATTCTCAAAAGGAAAGACACTTCTAATCTGAGATGTATTTAAAAATGCACTTTAAAGAAAATCAAACTTGTTTTACAAATAAGAAAATCAAACTTGGTTTATGAATGCAATTTGAACTTGTATTTAGAATATGGACAAAAGAAGTTTTTTGTCAGTCTGCAATTTTATTTAGTGTTTTAAAATGCACATAGTATTTTCTTTTAAATTCCCAAAGAATAATATCATTAAAATATTGTTGTGTTATAACGTTTACCCGAATGTTAAAGTATTTCTGGATTGGATTATATATGATAAAACACTTAAAGGCTACTGCCTTTTAGTGCTTCATCATATGGGGAGAAATGGCATCATAGAGGACTTTCAACGGACACTGGCTCCTAATGTTTTGACCCATGGAAAAACAACGAAACTCCCTTTCCCTAGGTCTCGAATTCGGTGTGAATTGTAAGAGTTTATCGATTTCACCGCTTGGCTGCTGGTGGTCAAAGCACTTCTGATGTTAAGAAACATATATCTCTTGGTTTTCACTACCATTTATAGGTAAATGTATAATGTATAAAATGTATGATCAGTTTAGGTAAAAGGTACTTCAGTGGTTGCTGTTTAAAATACATTCTATAACAAAAAAATCGAACGCATCAAAAACGATTTGTCCGATTGCTTTGAAATTTCGTATGCATAAATCGTTGGACCAAATATGCGAAAAGTTAAAATTTGGTGTCCAAGGAACGAATATTGCGATCTCCAGGACATCGGAACTGCACATCCAGCAGATGCATATGAAGAGCTGGTCTTGAATTGTTAAAACTTTCTGTTGAACTGGGATCTAAGGTACCTTTCAGCGACTGAAAAAATGCCTCGTCGCAGGATTCGAGCTCATTACAAGCAACTGTCGGAGTTTGAAAGAGGTCGTATCATTGGATTGAAAGATGCAGGTTAGGCAAATTGGAGAATCGCTCGTCATATGAATCGAAGGGATGCGGTGATTAAAAGACGCTGGCAAGAATGGGTGGACAATGGCAGATTTGAGCGTCATGATGGTAGCGGTTGACCTACGGCCACAACAGGTCGGGACGACAGAATAATTGTCAGATTAGCTGTCACAGAGCCTGATTCATTGCTATAACCATCAGACATGCGACCCGCACACTGGTATCCACCACGACCATACACAGACGGCTGATGGAGCAAAATTTACGCTCGTACTGACCGTTACGCCCCCTATTATTCACACTCGCACACTGTCGAGCCATATTGCTGTGGTCTTGGATCGATCATGTTGAAATGATGTTGACTGGGTACGTATAGTCTTTAGCGACAAATTCCGCTTCCAACAGTGCCTGACGACAATCGAAGACGTGTACGGAGACACCCAGAGCAGTGTGCCGATTATTCTTTCACTATTGCACGCCATAGAGGGCCTCAACCAGGAGTTATGGTCTAGGCTACCATTTCTCTTGATAGCCGGACCCCTCTAGTCATCATTAGAGGCACAATTACCGCACAGCGGTACGTTGACGATATCCTGAGACCTATTTTGCTACCGTTCCTTTTGCAATGCAATGGCCTTATTTTTCAACAAGATAATGCCAGACCACATACGGCATGTGTTGTTATGAACCGTCTTACAGCTTGTCAAACACTTTCTTGGCCAGACAGATTTCTCTCCCATCAAGCATGTCTGGGATATGATGGGAAGGCGATTGCATCTACCACGGAATGTCGATGACCTAGCCCGACAATTGGAGCAAATTTGGCAAGAAAAGCCGCAGGAAACCATCGGGGAGCTATATCATTCTATGCCACTCCTTGTTTCAGCTTGGATCCAGGCTAGAGGTGGATGAACACCTGATTGAGCTCGCTACATTGTGACTATGTAACTGAAATAAATCATTCAATTGTTCTGAAATTTTAATCATTTGCTATTCTGCACATAGTCTTCCTAAACACCAACATTTGTCTCTATAGGGCAATTCCTTCTTGGTGCGTCAATTTTTTGTTACAGAGTGTATATACACTGGTGGACAGTTGCTCTAAGGGCGAATCACAAACGGCTACATACCGCGTAGGAAAGTAAGTATAATTAGATGTTAAGCGAAATATAATAATGCCAGAACACTATTACATAACAATAAAGATAATTTATTGCACTCTGTCGTCTAGAAGGCTTTGAAAGTTGTTTATGGGACAATGTAGTCATTTTGTGCTGAATAGGTAAAAGTAAAAACAAATGTGCAACTCCCATCGTTAAGCATTCGGGCGTAAGATGTCAATACGGTATATGGCCACCATGGATGGCGACACAAAATTCCACACGTCATGTCATACTCTGCACTACAGTATCCAGCAGCTGGTGGGATAATTTATCTCATTCCTCTTTCGATACACGGATGAGGGTGTCCTTGCTTATTGCAGGACATTATCGATCACTAAGACCCCTTCCCAAAGCCTCACAAACATTTTCAGTTGGGTTCAGATCTGGAAACGTGCTGACTATACGAGGCGTTGAATATCCTCGTTCTCTAGACACACCCGAACAGCGACTGTTCGATGACATGTTACGTTGTCGTCCCTGAAACATGATACCAGCCCATACTATGATCCCCCTTGCATGATATTGGCCCCTTTCCCGTATGTCTGACAGTTTATGTGCAATACCTCACTCACGCCAGATCGACTGGCATCTATAATCAGACAGACTGAACCTACTCTCATCTGAGAATAATACAGAAACCCAGTCGTCTTTCCTCCAGTCATAATGGTGACGAAACCATTGCAAGCGAGTTGAACTGTGACGTCTAGACAATGAAATGCACACAAAAGGATGGCGGTATACTCTTCCTTGATGCAAACGTCCCGCTACAATTTTTCAGAAGATTCACTTGCCAAGAGCAGTAACTGATTTGTTATTTCAGTGGCTGTGTTGCGCTGGCTCCTTTTTGTCAATAGCACTATCTACCTATCTTCTGCAGGTGTCGCACTGCGAACACGACACTCACTGGGACGTTTGTAACACATTCCGTTTGTTTGCAATGATTTACAAAGCCTCGAAACAACACTGTGGCTGACGTTGAACTCCCTATGAACATCTATTAATTAGCACCCTTCTTCATTCTAGTCAATAACGGCCAAGCCTAAAATCATCTAAGTAATGTCGGGAAGACATACCGAAAATTGCAAGTTCGTCAACTGATTCTTTTTTGTTAAATTAACGGTCAACACGCTTCAAAACCTTTATACTTCTTTTCTTATTAACGCTGTCACGTGACAAATAACTTCGGCAGTCCAAAATTTACATACACACAACACTTCTTACTGTATCCCAGACTCAATCTAATTTCCATATTTTCTTGTTTTCCATTTTGGCAGTTCTCCACCAATGTAAGTTGTTTGTTGCTCATGCTGTGCTCTTTACAAAATAATATGCAAATAATTTTGTGGTACATAAACTAGATCTCAACGGTTGACATCTGTAACTGGATTTTTTGGAATGTCCGTTCTTTCTAATTACTGTTTCAACCAACACTGCCTTCCTTTTTTTCTTAGTGAAAAGTGAGAAATTAAGTCTGTACTTCCGTTCGAAATGATATTCCTAAGCTAGAGACTGAATTATTTGAGTATATCTCTTTAGTATTCCTAATTCGATTTGCTTGGATTTGCGTGCTCGGTTAAAACTGACTTGAACCTATAACATACAGTCCTCATGTGTTTTCCATGTATCAAATAACTGAGGTCAAATCTGCATTCAGTTGGAAAAGAGTGAATGCAGGAGGTCATGTGTTTTTAACTGTGACATAAACATATCTAAATTACCTTAAAAGCAGTTTCACATTTTCCTGTGCATATCCTTATTATGTGTATGGTTAAAATGTCAAACTAGCAATCGAAATACACGTGTTTCGAATTCTAGCGAGAGCACAATTGATTTTTGGAGTCGCCTGCGGCAAAAAACCCTAATAATCTGAACAGCGGCACCCCCAAATAAAGCGTAGTGGATGCTAATTTTGCTAGATATGCTAAATATGGTCAGCTGGATCTCGCGTCCTTTTCCAGTCGCTATTGAAGTGGGAGAGAATATAAGAAACCATCTCTTTCCATCATGCATGTTCTCTTAACGTAAGTGGTTAACTAGTCTAGCAAGCAACGGAAGATCCATGGTTCCAATCGCAGGGAGGGGACAGCTTGTCACGTTTTCCGCCTTGGAGGAATCTAGTATTCTCTATATTCAACATGAAAGATTTTTAATACTATATAAAATATTTATAATCGTCTTTTCACACCATTAGCTCAAGAAGTCTACAAATAAAATCTACCAATCTGCCTAGAGATAAGCAGCAAGAGACAGCAAATAAGAACCTTAAATATTGTTACGAATTTTGTATATATCTAAATAATTTTAGTTAAATTATGTTTCAAATTACAGCGTCTCTTGTATAAAGTAACGCGAAATGCGTCGAGACTGAAGCTTTGCCGGAAAGTTAAAGTTACAGGGGCAAATCCATTTAACATTGAAATAAATGATTAGATTGACAAATTTGCGAGATTGTACCGAGATGGCGATGGTTTTGGCGACTAATTTGCGCCGGCAAATGTGGCAAGAAAATGCCAAATATCACAAAGTTGGCGATTATTTGGCGACGTTAGGGGCTGGTCTCATAAAACTGTAATTAGTATTGTTATTGATCCCTATGTGTAACTATATGTAAATCTAACCGTATCCCGAACTTATAGGTAACTTTAACTGCATATGCCTTACAGTAATTTCGAGGATTGGAAAGTACTGGAAATTTCTCGGCGGAAAACTATATAAGACCGCAGACAACATCAATTCTCAGTTTTTTTTTGTACACTGTTGACTTCCGAATATTGTGAGATCTCCGCGAGACATTCACTCTTTAGATGCGCTTTGCATTATGTTGTGTTTAGCTTTCGTAGTAGTTTGGAATGGCAACTACTGATTGTGCTCTGCATACTGATAAGAGTTGTGCGAATACTTTTGTGAAAAGTTCCAGCAATGTAATATGTTTCTTTTGCGAATATAAATTGCATTAAGCTATTTTCGATTCTGTGTGCATTCAATCCAGTATGAATCCGTACACAAGCAACATTATAAAGAAATTCAAAAGTTTTTGTATTTTAAATATGCGAATAAAATAGGTCAGGAGTATATCTAATTTTTTTTTTACTTTCCAGATGTATGAGGTACTTAGTTAGGGCAATAAATGAAGACATTAGTTTCTTTACAATCAAGTTACAGTTTGCTGGGATCATCGGTACGTAGTGTAAAGTTTGTAACACAGATACTGAGAAAGTCTGATTCCGCTTTAATATCTCTATCATAAAACCAGAGTTTTCAGTTGTAGACTTTCAAGAAAATGTTTAAATGTTACAGACTTGCAACGCACGATGCGATATGATTCATAATGAGGAGAAAACAATAAAGAAAGTCTATGTTTATCCATTTGTAATCACATAAAATGAATTTTTTGATAAAAAACGAAAACAATATTATTCTATTTATGTTAAATCTTTGCATAATACCAACATTTAGAAAAAAATAACACATCGTTTGCAATATCATTTGCTACAGTCACAACATATTATTTAAGTTTCTCACTCCCTGTCTTTGAAATCTTCATTGAGAGAACTCAGCTGTAATTGAAACATTTAAGATGTAAAGGAAAACTCATAAAATATTGCCCATGTGAATAGAATTGTTTCATCTAAAATATATACCTATTTTATTTATTTATTTATTTTTGTAATTCAGGATACAACGCAATGCACCAAAAAAATTACAAAACACAACCCACTATGCTAACAGATGAAAACTAATTGAAATTGTTCTTCTATAATGAAATCTGAATTTGTTTCTCCAGAGAAATTTATATTTAAACACAAGTGATTAAAACTACTTTATTTTATGCTTTTATACTCTTCTTTTAATGTGAAATAAAATACGCTTTCTGATTTTAATTAAAAATACTAAATCTATGTTCAATTGCTTGGAGATTTCCAGGCTGAATAAAAGATTATTTAAAATCGCGTACTTAAAATTATAAACATTTCCTAATGCATGAATTCTACCATATTTCGTTAGTATGATTATACATTTTTCAAAAAGGTCAATACAAATTGTACGTTTCTATTCTTACTCTTAACATTAAGAAGTTGTATTAAAAGTCGATACTATTCTTCATTCCCTCAAAACCTTTTTTTCTCTTTGAATTAGAATAAATTGAATGTTACTGATTAAATCTTAAAGAGAACTTGGATGAAAAAATAAAACTAGTTTTAAAAACAAGTGATATTAACAAAACAAACTAATTAATTTGCCAAAGGCAAAATTTTGATAAATTTATTTGTGTTCATTTACATACCTATGTATTAATAAATAAAGAGAAATAATACATGTCAAACTGTAATCAGATAGTTCAGAATTCTATATTATATCTCTGTTTCACAAGGATTTTTGATATTTTTTCCTAACTAATAATGTGAACATCAGAAAATTCCTTCTAAAGGGCAACCAGTGACTCAGTGCATGTCAAGACATCAGCCCATGGGGCCTGTCTGCTATTATTACCGCTGTTTTTACGCAATTAAAAGAATAATGATATGTCGAATGTTTTACTGTATCACAAGATACTTGAAGTGAAGCAACTTAATGTGCGTCTATCAGAATAGGACTCTTTCTAATAGAGACAATAAACAAAAGTTGCTTATTCATATGCTAATAATCTGATATTTTAAGGAGTACATAACAGCGGCAGGTGTTTTGCATTCATAAAGTAACGCACTGTCATTCATTCCACAGAAGTCCCACCTCAGTCAAGCACTTCCGAGAAGGTAGGGTAGACAGCAGAGGCAAACTTTCATTCCAATGGCAGTTTCGAACCCCGGATAAGACAAGCTTTTGTAATGTTAAAATATTTAAAATATACTTGATGACAATTAAATCATTTACATGGAGACACTTGAATCTCAAATAAATACCTGTGGTATGTACACTGCTCGACATTGAAAATGCAACACCAAAAAGGAGTAGTCAGAAAGTGATGAAATTCGGAAAAAAGACGGAGACAGCAAGCAGCAATAGGTGATCTTTATTTCAAAATGATAGTCAGAATACAGAGTGAGAACGGCGTCGGCTCAGTAGGATGTAGGACCACCGCAGACAGCGATACAAGAAGAAACACGTCTAGACATAGAGTCAAAAAGCGTGCGGATTGTGTCCTGAAGGATGGCTCTCCATTCCCTTTCAACCATTTGCCGCAGTTCCTCTTCTGAACGAGGCAGGGGAAGAGTCTGAAAATGGCGTCCAATCACATGCCACACATGTTCGATTGGTGACAGGTCAGGAGAGTACGGTGGTCAGGGAAGCATCCGTATACATTGCAGAACATGTTGGCAGATGCGAGCATTGTGTGGCCGGGCGTTATCCTGCTAAAAAATTGCATTAGGCAGCCCCTGAAGGTAGGGGGTTGAAACCGGCCGCAATTAATTATCCAAGTGTCATTGGGCCGTCATAGTGCCCTGAATACGAACTAGAGGTGACCTGGAATCGTAGGCAATAGCGCCCCAAAACATTATGCCACGTTGTCGCGCGGTGGGGCGTTCCACAGATACTGCCGTATTAAATCTGCCTTCACGACGACGCCACACACGTATGTGCGACTGTCACTGGATAAACAGAAGCGTGACTCATCTTGACGCTTCGCTATTCTGTCATCCACATCGCTCCAGTCCGGCACTCTTCTAAATGTTGGCGTCTATGCTGTGAGGTCAATGGCAGTCTTCTTAACGGACGCCGTGAGTTTAGGCCCCGTTCAACCAATCGACGGGAAATGGTTCTCGGGAACGACGGGAACATCCAGGGTTTCTTACACATGCTAAAGAATCGCGGTGCAAGTGACTTGCGGGACCGCCACAGCTTGTCGGCGGATGCACCGATCCATACGTGCTGACGTCACTCTGGCTGCACCTGCACCCCTCCTTCTTCCCACCCTTGTTC
Organism: Stegodyphus mimosarum; assembly: GCA_000611955.2. Classification (NCBI taxonomy): domain Eukaryota; kingdom Metazoa; phylum Arthropoda; class Arachnida; order Araneae; family Eresidae; genus Stegodyphus; species Stegodyphus mimosarum. Next base: position 8,075 of record KK112063.1, on the reverse strand, counting down.
CAACCATGTTTGGCACAGCCGATGCACCGTGCTCGCATCCATGTGGGTATCAGCTGCGATTTGACGTAAGGACCAACCCGCCCTTCTCAGTCCGATCACCATATCCCTCGTAAAATCGTCTATCTGCTGGAAGAGCCTTCGTTGACGGAGGCCTGGCATTCTCTCCTATTGCACGTGACAAAAAACAGTTTTCTTCGATTATTCGTGTGGCAGAAATAACGACACGAATATTGCCCATTCTGCACGTTCCTTCCCTTATATCTTACTTCATATGCGTCGGAGAGCTGCGCATTTTCACATCATTCGCATAACTCAGTGGCGTGTGTCTGCTCTAAAATCTGCATAGATTTCTGATCACTCCTTCTTGGTGTTGCATTTTGAATGTCGAGCGGTGTAAATAAAATATACTTGGAATGAAGACACTGAAATCTGTAGATGCACAAATCTCTTCGAATGTTTAGTGGTACAAAATAAATGTACGAGACCATAATCCATCCATTGTTGTGTTCTTGGTCAATATTGAAATATGTCATCGCAGCTGAGATTTCGAATAACAAGACATACGTATGGTTTTCGTCAATAGGTTCTCAAAGCTCTCCACCCAAATGTCTTCTACGGAAGTTAATTGCTGTGAGAGTGAGATAAAAGTTTTTTTTGTTAAATTCAAAAGGATTTTCCTGGTCGAAATTTTCCGTAGTTTAGGTGATTGACATTTTTTGCATTTATTAAGTGTTGCTATTTATGTCACTTGTCTGACAGTAACACCACATCAAATTCATAAATTGTATCGTGCCCAAGAGGCAAAAGTCCTTGAATACATTATGGGTGACTGCACGAATTTGCCCAATTCCGTCCTTGTTTTGAAGAAGATTTAACTGGCGGCGGGGAGGAATTCAAATTTTCCCTCGAGAAGACTTACACGATAGTATTTTACGTGTCTCCAAGCCTTCAACATTTTATAAATTACAAACATCTGTGAATTTTCCTCAATTCCATAGCAGGTCCATGGCTGCTGCAGCCTCTTCTCCCGAGTTCTCTATCAGTACACCAGCAAGGCTGCTACTTTACTGAGTAATCCAATCAAATAATATTTATATTAATACATATATGATTTCCGATATTCATAAGTTTTGTTTTCTTTAAATAGTTAAATGATCAATTAAATTATTTTGTTTATTTAAATTTTTATTTATCATATGCTTATCGTTTCCTAACAGTCAAATTTATTTACCAAAAGCTTAGCTTAAACTTTATTCTGTAAAGCACACATAAGACACAGAAAATAGTACAGCAAATTATAGGAAATCATTTAAAAAAAATTAAACACTGTTTAAGTCAAATTTCATTTTAAATATTAATAATTAATTATCAGGTATTTCTCCCACATTATTTGCATGCCTTCGTAGTGCAATGGTAACCACGCTCGACGCGTAACCGAAAGGTCCGTTGTTCGATTCCCGGCGAAGGAGTTGCTCATTTTTCAATACGCTTGCATCAAAAATGCCTAATGTCTAAACAACTGGCGCCTGAACTAAAAGGTGGTGGGTGATGTTCCTCCAACACCACGATTTGGCGATTGGGGCCCCTAATCCCCAGTTGCCCTTTAAAAGGAGGAATATGTAAGGTATTTCTCCCGCCTTCTTCGCATGCCTTCGTGGTGTAGTGGTCAGCACACTCGACGTGTCTCGACTGACTAGAGGTCCGTTGATATCCGTCCCAACTAACTAAATGTGGAAAACGCTCTACGGTCTTAAGTTAAACAGTACAATGTTAAGTTCAGTTAAACAATACAATGTTAGGTTATTTGAATAGGGCAAAGTCAATATATCTGTCTAAGAGGAAGAATGCTTCCCTGGAATATTTTCCAATCAAAACTGGCTTTTATTCGCGTCACTCTGTAGAGTCATTAGGATTTCTTTTTGAAGCAGGTGGCACGATAAATGAGCAATGTCCTCACCGGGACTGCAACCTGCGGAATTCACGTCGAGAGTGCTGACCATTACACCGCAAAGGCATGCTAAGAAGGCGGTGGAGAAATACCTTTTAACCCGTGAGGAAAATCAAAACAACAGCCATAAAGTCAACCCTTTTGCTTAGGATCAAACCAAAACCAAACTGAACTACCAGTATTAAACGGTCTTATCTGATTATCTGATTTTGACTTCATATAATAGTAGCTAATTACAAGCATAGGTTAGATAGAAATCCCTCCAGATTGACGGTGAATTTTATAGAGGTGTTTATATGTAAAGATTGCACTGCAGATGAATACTGAGTGTTGTGATTCTCTCGTTTGTCACATACTTTAAAGCGAAATTATTTTAATGTCAATAAAAAGGAAATTAAAAAACATATTTTCAGTACTTTTATAAATTTCCAAAAGACGAAATGGTCAATAATATACTTACAGTTAAAAACAAAAAATGAACGATGTTAAAGTAAAACTATCCCTTTAAAAACTATACATAATGAGAGCAAATTTCCTATGAAAATGATTGTCTATAGAACATGATTTGGACTAAATTCCTTTTGCGGAGGAAAGGTTGAAACTACTAAACGACATATTTTTGATATTTATAACAATAATTCTGGCCATTAAATTAATAGAATTAACAGAAATACAGAAATTAACAGAAACATATTAATTATATAAAAACATTATAATGAAGGAATGATGTGATCAAAATTTCAGCTCCAAAATGTTTTCTCATACTGGCAAAAACAGCAATTAATTTATAGTTCTTTCTGTAGTCGAACAGACTTTGGAGGGCATTTTGGGATACTATAGCACATTTGGCCTCCATTCTGTTGTCAGAGCTCATTTGTAGCATTAGCTGGTGGATGTAATTGCGCCAGTCTCTCCACCACTCTTCAGCCGGTTAGACATGTGTGTAACATGATAGTCAAGTGAAGATTCGAACGCCTTGTGTGGTGAGAAAACATACGATATTGCGGGCAATATGCGGTCGCGAACGGTCCTATTGAAACGTAGGCAAAGGAAGTCATGGAGATAGGTAAAGTCACTAACATTGAAAGCTCAGTAATGTGACGGTAGCTGATTGAAGTACCAACTATATGGACTAGAATGGAATGGGATATGTATTCAGAGGTACTTCATACATTGAGATCAGATGTTGGGCATATTTGACAATGAACAATATAAGCTTCTAAATTTGTTCCGCTCAATAATGTTGAGCAACGTATGCAATTTCCTGACGCAGGGTATGTGGTGAAAAACTGTTATAACTGTGGTATGGAATGGTGCCTATCGTCTCGGACATCAAAGAGTACATTCTTTTGAGTCTCTTGCTTTGTGTGGGTATCCTGAACCTGTCGACTGCAAATTCTAATAACAGTCATTAATGTCGATCAACTGGAGCAGCTGTTCAGCGTTATGATAATCCGCTGTCCCGATGGGCTGTGAGTCTTTCGCGATTGAATTCCGAAACACGAGTTCTTTCTTTTAACAAGAGCCATAGCTCTACTTCCAAAGGGGAGAAAAAAGGAAAACGCGATTTCTGAATGACAAATATGCATTTCAGTATATATCTTCATATCGCTTCTACGTGCCATTACTTTTGTCTGTATTGAGCTCATGTCTTAAATTGATGATCATTTGCATTTTCTATATGCTTTACTTTTCATGCAAATTTCATGTTGTTGTGCGCTTTATTTATTCCTTCAAGATATAACAGTTTTAGACGCAATCGTGGAGGAAGGGGCTTGGGCTTAATTGAATCTGACCTATCTCATCTTGACAACTTTGAATCAGGGCTTAATTGAATCTGACCTATCTCATCTTGACAACTTTGAATCAAATTTTGATTGTATTCCTCTCCCTATATATTTTTTTGTATTTTCTGTAATTTTGTATTTCTCATATCTATAATTCTTCTGGTTTGGTGACCATTAGTCAATTTTTACACATTTATAGGAAATTTTGGATTTTAATGGTTTCGAATTTTATTTCTTTCGCGTCTTTGTGGATTATATACATATATACGCATATACATGCTAATTTAAAATCCAGGTCATATGATTATATATACATTATGAGTTAACACACTGAAGTAGAAATAGAATATTCGCTTGCCTATTGTAAGTGATATACGTAGCATACAAAAAAGAAACACATCAAAGATTTTAGATAAGAAATTGGAGGAAAAAGAGCAAAGGTTAAACCTAGTATAGTATTTCGTCAGTGTTCTGCTAACTGTAAGGCGTAGCTGAGGCAAGGAGATAAGCTACAATTAATCGGAAGACGATGATGGCGATGGTATTAGAGAGTGCTAGAGGATTAAAATTTTATTATTTTTCCAAAGATAAGGGAGGGAAAATATTGCTGTTAACGTATTCCTGAAAATGTTATCGAGAAGCTTTAATGTCTTCGAATACGCATTTAATTAATTGATCCCTTTGATACTGAAGTAAAGGTCCGAACATTTGTGATATGTGAATTTCATTAATAGGCCTTCCAACTACAAACATTTATTGTTAAATGAAGAAACAGCTCATAAAATGATCATAAAATGTTAAACACAGGGAATGGCATGTTCTAAAATAAAAAGAATAAAATAATTAATTTCCAAATTTGATATATTAACGCTGTGTGGATAGACATGTATGAACATGACTAAATCGGAAGTTCTAGCTTTCCATGTGTTCTCAATTCCAATATTATACATTTGTTAAAATATTTTTATGATTATTAGGATCCCGTTTAGAAATATTAAGTACGGTATGTCATGTGGCTCATACCCCAGGGGACTGTCTCTTTCTACACGTAGAATCTCCGTGATGTTTCTCAATGCTGTGTAAAATAAAGAGGCATCAAAAGCAGTTAATTTAAAAGATCAACAGCAAGAGCTATCTGTTACAAAACTTCGGTCTAATGCACTTAAAATCAACACAGTGTTTCCAAATATTTTGTTACTAAGTAATCAGCATCGCATTTGATGCATTTGTCTTTGCATTTAGGGTTCTTCATTTGCTGGAAATATTATCGCTGAAATACAATATCTCTAAATTCAAATGTGATGGTTTGGAAAACATTTGGCTAGAGAAGTAAACTTTTCTTTTTAACGAGTTATCGAAGACAGAAGTAATACTTAGTATGTATAATAAAACTAGCCAATTAATTTTGTAATTCATTTGTAAAAATTAGTTACACATTAACGTTTTGTTAGTTTTATTATGCTGTACAATAAAGGGATTTATATCGAGGTAACTGATATACGCAAAACCACAGGCCTCGAAATTCACTGTTCAAGGATGCTATTTTTAATGTCAGCCGGAAGCCAAGCACTCAACTTTTTTTGACGCATTCTAATAGTACTGTTGAAAGTTCATGTACTTGGAGTTCACCGCCTTCAAAATCTACACGTAAAGTAACTGAAACAAGTTCTTTCAACACAAAAGCGCCGGCGAACGCCGGAGGTCATGTTGTCATCATGTTCAAATTTTTTTATTAATTTTCTTACTTCTGTTCAGAAAGTTCTTTTTTTTTTACCTTTATCGTTTAGCAAACACTTAAATTGATAGTGTTCTCTGAACATTCTCGAAATATCACTTTTCAACCCTCAAGATATAAGATGCTCCTTTATCGCACGGTTAGGAAAGATATAGAAAAAGATTTAATAATATTCTGTAGAATGCTTCTTAGATGTTGCTAATATTCTTTTCCCTGAAAGACCTCCATTGTTAACTTTGCGATGAGTTTCCTCCTATTATTTAAATTTCTTCCTGAACTGCTCAAGTACAAGAAGGGATTTAAAAAATAAATATGTGATGTTATCAATAAAATTAAATCTTTTCCCGTTCAGGAAGCAAGATAAGAGATAGAATTTACTTTATGTGAATTACTTTCTGGAGCCTCTTATTCGAGTGAATAATTTAAGCATTTATTTCTTTGAATACGCATTCCGTCTTTTATGTATATCAAGTTAACTAATTTCTTTCTAAATCCCAACAATATGAAATAATATTATTACAATGTCAGTCTTAAATATGGTGAAATTATTCAATGAGAAATGCTTTTAGCTAGTGCTACATATTTGAGTATACAGATCGAATAATCTTGCGTAATTTAGGAGTTTAAAACACAATCCACTTTTTTTAATTTAGGAATTTAAAACACAATGCCGTAATTTAGGAATTTAAAACACGATGCCATTATAAGGTAAAAGGTTATACATCTCGTATATGACAAAATAAAGCAAGACATATTTTGACAAAATGAGTGATAGAAAAATGTTTAGCTTTGAAAAAATTTTAAATAGCTGTAAGTTTGCTGACTGAAATTTACAATATATATGACATAAATTGCATTTAAACTGTACACACCAAAAAGTTAAGCAATTTATTTCAGCAGAGTAATATAAACAGGAAATATGACATAGAAATTCTTTTATTAACATTGTTTAGAAATTATTGTTGGAGACGTAAACGAATAATTTCAAGCATAACTGATTACAGGTATCTGAAGAAATCAGTAAACAAGGTAACAATCCCTGGACAATACAATAGGAGCCACTTTATGTGATCACGTTTGTTCATGATTATTTTGATAACATTAATTGAATAATAACACTAAGCCATAAAAAAATTTTCTTCATTGCAACATCCTGTAATTTAACTAATTTAACAAAAGGACAACTAGAAACATAACTTTCACAGCTTTCCACTTGGGGTAAAAAGTCATTAATAGTTACAAATGCTTTTTGTTGTTTTATTGTTGCAATTGTTAGGCAAAAATTAGTTTATGTACTGTTCATATCAATATTGTTTCTAGATATTATGCATCTAGTCATGATGCTCATAAGTTCATCTCTAATCTCATCATTTATAGGAAATTCACTAATTTTATCATCTTCAGAAATGTTATCATATGATGCGCCGGATTTTGTTTCAGAAAGCGACAGGTACATATCTTCTGTCTCTGAATCTGCAACTTGGGGTTTTCAATCAATTTCTATCCAAGAGTTAAATTCCTTACGTCTTATTTGAAGGCGTGGTTTTATTTTTTCAACTCCTTTACGATCATCATTTAATGAAAGGTTGTCATGCTTAAAACAAGTCTTTATAACTTTTGATAAGACGCCGTTCGAAGACGTATTCAGTAAATGCAGGGCATCAAGAAACATAGCTTGACTTTCTAATTCATTTGGGGGGCAGTTATATCCGTATCATCTACTTTATAAAGGACTCTAAATCTCATTTCATGGCGATAACGTTCTTTTGCAGATTTAATTATTCTTTAATCATATAGTTATGTTATTTGCTGGCAAATATAGAGCTTTAATATGTTTAAGAACGACATTTAGTTATGCGTTGTGCAGTTGCCAATACGAAAACTGTCATTCTTTAGTTTGTTATGTTGAAAATATAATTTAAATCAAGGAAACTTTTTCTCAATTACGTTATTTTTCCTGATAGAACGAAATTTTAAAGAAAATGCAAGCCTATACTAAAAAAAATTCTCATGAATATTGGATAACAGCTTAATTCATAATTTTATCATGTCTGGCTGCAAACGAAATATGAATATATTCCTGTTACTAAATGTAAATCAAATTAGCTCATACTTCATTCATTCGTGAACGGTAATGAAAGCAGATTTCTGTATTATACATTTGTAAAGCAAATATCCTAAAAACACACGTTTTGCTGAGCTCAATAAAATCCAAATTTTGTTTCATTATTATAATTGATAGCTTGCTTAGAATATATCGTGCAAATATCCATATAATCAACAGATGAGAAGAAACACAGATATGAGTACTTATATTGCTACATGATATTTAATTCGCCATCTATAGCTACCATTTCCTTTATTAAATGACCCCAAAACACCGAACCGTCCATCTGAAAATAATTAAATTCATTACTATTGAAAGAAGATTCTGCTATCAGTTAAGAAAATGTATTAACAACTTCTTACGAAGACAAATAAAACCTTTGCTGAAACTGTTATTAAAGACGTTTGGGATTAGTGGAAGTCTTTAGGATACGATTATGTATTGTTGTGTAGCAAATTTTCATGTAACACTTAATTATTTAAGTTTGACTTAAGATTA
>KK112061.1:139111-154813 GCA_000611955.2 Stegodyphus mimosarum | reverse complement strand
AGTTAAACCTTGTTTGTTTGGCCCAAGTGTACCTATGAGTTTGACATCCCTGGTCTAGAATAAGGTAAGAAGGCCCTTGCCAGCTTTGAAAACAAAAAGAGGGACAAAAATTAAATCTTATCGTTTAATTCCAAGTTATTGCTTGAAAAGTATTATGAAATAATAACCCTGTAATTTTTAAAATTTTGTTAAGGAGGAATATGTGGTTAAAATGCACTTGATATTTGAAAAGTAAAAACGTTGGTATTATTAATTTAAAAATCTGAAATCCATATGTATGTTAAGTGAAATTAGTAGGAATTGAGTATATTCTGAATTTTGCGATTCTAACGTTTTTGAAAAAAAAAAGAGTAAGAAATGTAACTTATTACTGTTATCATATAAAACAAATCCATACTGCTTAAATAAAACTAGGGGGGTATTTAAAATCGTATAGATAATTGCCATCTGTATATTGTTTTAGAATTTAGTTGACTTTTATTTTGAGTAGTATTAGAAATTTTAATAGATAATGCATAATTTTGGCTGTTAACAAGGTAATCTTTTGACTATAATAAAGTGAAAAATGCTAAGAAAATGACTGATGTTCTCAAACAGACAGCAATATTTCTACAAAAGAATAGTTAAATTTTTAGCATGAATGCTGTCTTAAAAACATATGGAAGTAATGTACTGAAAAGCACATACATTTAAATGTTATAATTGGGAAAATAAAAATTTGTCTTTTGAACTGGCATTGATCGGGCGAATAGTTTACATTTTACGTAGATGAGATTTTTTTCAGAAAATGCTAATAACTTCATCTCTTTCATGACTTTTTTGGGGGGAAGGGGAGAGAAATCTTACGCTACTAAACGTAACTTCTTACATCTCCAAAGAAATATTGGGGATTTAGCCTATAGAACAATTTAACTATACCTTTTTTTTTTAATTTTACGAATCAGAATCCTAACATTTTGCGAAACCTTTGTTACAGAAAGTTGTGCGACCAGCTGTAATATCTTTTATTGCTAAGTTTTCAAATGGCATTATGTAAATAATAATAAACGTTTCCCAGATAACAATGAACCTATGTGTTGAACATTTCTTTCCAAGATTTCGCTATACACGATCTATCAGAAAATTTTACACACATATTAATAGATGGTATTTGGTTTCGAAGTTTAATTAATTATATTTACAACATGTAGAATGGTGTTTGTTGCACTCAACACATGCTGGTACTATCATAATTGTAATATGTGACGGAGGAAATATGATAATGAATCGAAATGGCCTTGAAGGATGTCGTGTAATGCAGGAAATAAGTTATAATGGAGGTTCTTCATCAAGAAATTACAGCGGCAGTTACCGTCGAGACACTGACCGACGTTGTTCAAACAACCGCTCGCTGTTGTGCTATGTGTCTAGCCGCTAATGGCCACCATTCTGACACTTTGAGCGTGCTGTAAGTAACTGTACAAGAAAATTGTATTAACCTAACATAATCTATGATATGTATGATTATATTAACCTATAATTAAGTTCAGGAACTAATACACAGTAAAGAATTTTCTTTTGTTAATGTGTGTATAAGGTATTTTCTCCCTCCTTTCCGCAAGCCTTCATGGTGTTATTGGAAGCATACTCGGCGCATATTCGAAAGGTCCAGGGTTCGAATCCCGGCGAGGGCACTGCACATTTTCCCCGTATCCTGCTTCAATGAAAAAGAAAAAAAACCTAATGACAGCACATGTGTATGCACTTTTATGACGGATTCTGTAGAATCCGTGCAATAGTATAATCTTCGATATTTCGTTTTCAATAATTTTTTTTTGCCATAGTCTTCAGCTAACCACTTCAAAGCTTGGATTCTGATAAATATGTACCAATAAGAAAACTTTAGAAAATCAACTGCGCACAAACTGTGCTATTTTAACGTTGTTTACAGAATACACTCTAAAAGCTTCTTCCTTCATTAACAGCGAGAGCTGAGTGCACAAAAGAAATTTTTAAGATATGCCGTCGTTAAAAGGATTATCGAAGAACACAAACTCCCTTCTTTTCAGTGCTTCTTTTCGAGGATGAAAAATCGAAAGACTAAAATTGCCTCGATTGAATTATACCTCGACCTCTTTTGAACCTACCGGCTCCTGTCCTTTTTCTCATCATTTTGCTACAGAAGAATCCCCCCCCACACACACACAAAAGAAAGAAATCGTGAAATGGTGCTTCGTGTTTCAAAGCGCTTTTCGTATTAAGTAGATAATAAAAAATGAAACATCAGAAAAAGAGCTAAAGGCATAAGCTTGTCAAAGAAAGTACATTTCAAGCAGCACCAGTAGCAATTTTGAGGGTTGGAGGGAAGCCTAAATCGCGCATAAAAAGAATTTGGATGATTAAATTAAAGCCATTTTTAACTGGATCTAGTATCCGTTTTTTTTTTAAATTCATTTTGACAGCGGAAATTAATGGGCGAAGTTTAAAGGAACAGCTTCGGAGAGCCTCCCCCCCCCTTTGTTCGCATTTTTTGTGACTGCTAAAGCCAAAAGAGAGAAAATAATCCTGACGCTAAAGATGGCTTAAAAAGTGATTTGACAAGATGAAGTTTTCTGAATGATATTCTCCTGCTCTTGGTTATAAAATTCAAACTTCTATTCCATTAGACTGCGAAGTTGTAAGATAAGTACATTAAAATTTACTGAGTTTAACATCTCTGTATAATCATTACATGTCTGTAGGTTTGCATGGATCTGAATAATGAGGCAAGACGAAAGGAAAGTGTAATCCCTTATTGAAAAATACAAGGGAAGAAAAGAGGCAAATATAGCTCGAGCAGTACTCAGATGCCACACAAATCCTTGTTTAAAACTGAAAAAACATCACAATTGGGGTTCAGAAATTGCAGCATCCCCAGCTTTCGAAGAATCTCAAAAACGTACTTCAAAAACAGAGCAGAAGGCAAGACTCGTTCACGAATAAGAAAAAAAATTCTTGTCTGCTAACGCACTGCTGAATTCAGAATTGAATTGAACGAAGTTTTTGAAGTTTGCATTTTTATGGCTTGTAACGAATATACGCCCAAGAAGGTATAGTCTTAAAATATATTGTTTTATGGCTATATTGTTTTTTGCCGTTCTTATGGCTCTACTGTAACAAATGTCTCAAACCTGCGACCAAATTTATTATGGTAAGGGTATCTCAGGGTTTTATTCTACCTATTTACAAAATTTCAATGGTTATGTACACAGACTTTTATACACGGATGTATAATATACTAATTAAATGAATTAATAGTAAATTGTTATATGCAAATAAAAAGGCAAACTGCAAAAGAAATATATGTATATGAAATTGTAAAAAATAAAGATGCAAATGATAATAGTTCTATACATTAAAAATGCACAATAATACAAAACGAATACCAAATATTATATCAATAGCTATCTCATCACTGCATAATTATCCACAAACAAGAACAAATACCTTAATGTCAGTTCCAAAATATGCGTTAGATGTCAACATGGATGTTAGAAAAAGCTTCTCTTGAATGCGTCAGAAACGTTAAGTTGTGATTGAGTTAAGAATCAAACACCAGCTTAGTTCATTAGGAATTCAGCAAGGCCAATTAAATCTTATTTATAAAATACTGGCCAGTAAAACACTTTATTTTGCATAACAACCTCTATCTAAAAATTCAAATCATCTCCAAAAATTGTCAAACCGCTACAAGATTCTACTTAAGTTGGTTGCCTTTAGCAACTAGAATTCTTGAGAAGTGTGTAGCGACTAATCGCTTACTTCTAAGGCAGTAAGAACAAGTCCAAAGAAGGGTTAAATTAACCTTTTATTTTACTCAAGAATGTTTACAGTTGGCTCCTCTCGGGCTATCAGGAAGCCTGGATTTGGGCTTTAACTTAAGACAGGAAACAAGAAACTAATCGAATGCTAACTAACTAAAAACTAGCCGAAGCTGCACAGAAATAACTAACAGAGTTGGCCCTTATTTAAAGCTCACAGGCGAATATTAGTAGGCACGTAATAATACGGTCGAACGTAACAATACGGCCGAACGTAGCAAGATTTGGCTTAAAGCAATGACGTGCAGACTTCTAAGCTCTTCTACTGAAATGACCAAAAGACTTCCCCTTAAATACTGCTTCTACATAGAACGCAATTCAGGAAACGTATTCCAGCAGGGAATTGAAGGTCGGGAATAAGAAAATCGAGAAAGCTGTTCAAAAATAAAAATGATTATTAAGAAATTAAAATAACTCCTACACGCTTAAATGTCGAAATTGTCTTAAACTGACTAAATTTCGAGATTGTATATTTTAGCCTTACAAGAGTTATTTACAAGCTGTAAGCCGTTACATGCATAACATTTTATAAACAGCAAGGTTATTAAGCAATAATATACATACATATAAAAAGTAAGACACCATAAAAATACATATTATTAGATATTCATAAAGTTAGATTAGTATTATTATATATTAGATAGTCCAAAATACATGTACAAAAACTTACAGTGGTTCAAACCAGATACGAATACGAAGAAATCAGATACATTAATTTGCAACTGCAGAAAATTGTTATATTTTACATATACTGACTGCAATAATAATCCGAAATGATCCTGATTATCACTTACATACATTTTTATTGGAGTTCTCAGATAAAACGAGTTGGATTTTCCAAACAGTTCATAATTTCCATCTTTCCTTTCAAGATAAAAAAGGTAGTGTTTCATATTTCTGTTTTAAATTTCCAAAATGATCAGTTAATTTTTTCAATCAGAAGTGCAATTCCAAATAATCTGAAGATATAACAAATATATAAAAAAAGTATCGATATTGAAAAAAAAAAGAAAGAAAGAAATTTTGAAAACGGTATCAATATCGGCTTTATCTTTTAAACACAAAATTCAGAAGCTTCGATATTAATTAAAAAGGCATCACACATTTATAACTACAAAATCAGAAATTCAAAACAACACAGTCCTTATCTGAAGTTTCTAAAACCGACATTTCTCAGGTCGAGACTATAATTCGAAGTTTTCAAAATGCAAAATCCTGCTCTCTCTGCCTCTGGCAACTGTTAATACGTTATCTTATATTTATCATGCGATGTTAAGAGAATCATGTTCCAGTAATGTACTGATTGATACGTTTGTTTGTGAAATGGAATGCCCAAAGACGATGTGATGTGATTTGAGTCTGAGATTTTGTTTCAATTCAAAAAGTCCCAGACTTTGATGCTTGAATCGCGAAAATTATATGTTCGCCATTCGAGTCTATTACTATTTTTATAAAGTATTTATATTTGCGGGAAAAAATTAAAGAAACAACCATAAAAAGGTACCTGGTGTTAATTTTATTAAGTGAAGTCAAATGAATTGTAGTTGATTGATTAATTTGTTTTCTTTCGTGTTAAATATTTGATTGTGGCAAAGCACATTAAGGTTATCTACCTATAGTTGGTTGGTAGTTCGAGGTCGACATCACGCAATTCATTAAGATCCTCTTTCACCTCACAGTAATAAGCTTGCTCATTCGCCATGCGTTGAAGGGAGTGTAAGAGCTGCTTCAAATTCTAATTTTAAGAATTGTACGAGTAGTTGGGCAACGGAAGGGTGAACATGTCGTTGAAAAGGCGTGCGATAGATTGTGAGAAATGGAGTGCAATTGGGAGAATGTATGCAGGGACACAAGTCTATAAAGACCTAAAAGTAACCATTAGCGTCATATCAAGAATCTGGAAACAGCTTAAAAACGCTATTGCTGTATATAGACACCTAAACAAGGATAAAAACGTATGGCAACAGATTCTTAGGAAGCTGTGTGGCAAAAATTACTAAAAAAATAAGCTACTGATGTCAGCCTAGATTATATGGGAGTTCCGGGCAGGTACAATAACTGGACTGTCTAAATATAATATGAGTTACAGGCTGCATAAAAGGGGGTTGTGTGCAAGAAAACTCATGATTTGTGTCACACTAATTGGAGCTGCGAAATGCTGCCGGTTGCAGTGACGCGCAGATCATAGTGATTACAGTAACATTGATTGGAGCCAAGTGGTCTTTACAGATGAGTCTCGTTTTTGTTTGTAGTGTGATGCATGAGTGCCACCGTCTGATGGGAGTAAACCACATGCAATAAGTTGAAAATATCGGTGAATGGCACTAGTATAAAGATGGTGGAATCATGGTATGGGCGAGCATCATTTTGAATGGCCGCACCTACACATTTTTACCACTGCAGCTATGAATGCTGATATATACACAGCTGAGGTTCTAGATCCGTATGCCAATTTGTTTAGGGATGCGATCGGTAATGACTTCCTACTGAAGGACAACGATGCTTATCTCACGCTAAACTAGTAACCGATTATCTACAGGCCAACGAGAAACAACAGCTGGAGTGGCCCGCATAGTCTCCGGATTTAAATCCCATGTGTGGGACACAGCAAAACCAGTATCGTATCTCCTAGCTATCTTCAACTGCGCGTCGAAAGAAACTTTTCCCAGAATTTTCCTTTCCGGGATATCTGGTTGGGTTGAGTTATGCAAAATCCAATTCTTTATAGAAATCATACAAGGGACAAAGCTTCAAGGGAAATATTTTGAGTTCTGTTTTAAAAAGTCCCCGAAGCTAGCCGGGACACAACTTTCAACGAAATACGTTTTGGCTAGAAAAGCTCCAGTTTTAGTGTAATCTCACACGTCGTTAGATGTGATTACACTGTAAGCCAATCACTTGTCTACACATTATCCTGAAGCTTCGAAATACTATTCATTGTGAATACACTTTGTTACCGTTGGAACTCCTGAACAGTCGAATACCATTTTAATGAACGTTGTAAAGCTTGCTTTTCGGTCAAGAATAGTTTTTCACCTTATTAATATTCCCTATGCAATCTTTCTCTGCTACTCTTTTCTATTTCTTTTCTCTAAACGTTTGTTAGATTTCCCTCTTTTCGCTGTCATGCAAGTAACTTGATCTTAGTAGTAAACCTGGCGACTTCTCGCACAGGGGTGAAGAGTAACAACACAGAGAAAATGTCTAAATGGCCCTTTTATTCGCAAACTCTACAACAAAAATACATGGACTTCGTGTTCACAAAATACCGACTACTGGCGGTGATAACTTATGATAAATTTAACAATAAATTCCAAAAAGTAAAGAGTAGTGCTAGACTACTTAATTTACTTAAAGCTAACAAGCTGACTCAACAACCTACACCGAAATGGTCTTAATAAACGGCCAGAATGCGTAACCGCAAATAAGATTAATAGCTGGTGGATAGAAGAGCAACGTGCGTTAATTAGCGAAATCATGCTCTGTCTAACCTTCTTGTATCGCCTGTTAAAATACTCTCTTCACTTAATACTAATTTGTATCATGGCGAGGAAACGCGAGGAAAAATAAGAAGTTTAGAAAAGGTACCCAAATTAAAATAGTTGCTTATCCAAACTAACAGAAACCCTTACAAGTTTAAGAACTTACAAGTTGTAGCACCCTACAAGTTTAAGCACCATCTTTGGCCCCCCTACTCTTTATGTCACATTTTTTGTGTTCTTGTTTAAATTTTTTTTTCAGAATATGCAATTCTTCATTTTGAAGGTACATTAGACACGACAAAAGGAGCATCTTTCGCAAATTCTACGTTCTTAACTGTAAAATTATTCATATTACATGAAACTTTACAGTTGTTCCTTTACTTTCTGCCACTAGTGCACTTTTCGATCTGTGCTGATTCATCCTTTTTTTTCTATATATCTAAGTGTCTTTTTTGTTTTTCAGGTAAGAACCATTTTCCTGTCTTTCACCTTTATCAAATGGCAAGGTAAGCGCAATTTTGATACTGTTTTCGCTACCAGAATACAGAAAGAAAGTAGAAACTTAATATTTTTAAAATATTGTGGAACTTTGATAACAATGAGGGTTGAATATGTTTCTCTAGATGTTTAAAAGAAGATGGAAAGAGATAGGAAGTATGCTGGAACTCCAGACGTTGAGTTATGTTTCAGGGGAAAGTCACATACTTTACCTATTAGAACAATCATTTGAAAGAGAACACACAAAAATTCTTTTTAAAGTTTTATACTGAGTCAAAATTAGAATTTTTGTTTCCGTAAAGAATGAATAGTGATTTTAAAATGAAAAAGAATTTATTAAAATGAAAACAAAATTAAATTAAAATTCTATTAAAATGAAAAATAAAGTAAAATAAACTGTCCTACCTTAATTTATTAAATATTACATTAAAGTTAACAGAGTATGCCAAAATGCCAAAATAATAAAAAAAAACCAATACGTATCAGCATTTTTTTGAAAGTGTCATTTATTTTTGCAAAATTTTAGCTTAACTGCATTAAAAATATATTATTTATAATTTATATAATTTTCATCATACCTGCATAAAATTAAACATTTTCAAATATTTTATTATCAGTAAGTAAACCGTAAGATTTATTTTTTAATCGTGACCAGAAATTTGAGACTTTACTTCATTATTTTAGCTTTTAAATTCCAGCAAAAGGCATCATTAATGAATGGATTCCATTAATTATACAGTCAAAAAATTACTTGGTTAGAAGATGTTTCCACGATTATGGAGCTTTTTAATATCAAACTTAGATTTTTCTATTTAATATGAATAAAAGCCTCTGGTTGCATTAAAAATTCGTCATATTAGGTTAAATTAAAATCCGTTAATTATGCATGATCAGATAAGAGAATATTAAAAAATCATTGACGTCATAATAATTTTTTTTTTAAATTTTGCGTGTTGCTTTTGCAAACTGAGATTATTTTTCATTATTTTTCAAACAGTATAATTTCAGCGAATTTAATTTTAATGCAGGTTTTGATTGAAAACGTTCATTAGGGATCGCGTGTTATTTTAAATCGTTTAATTCACGACGTTTATCTTGGTGCAGGTTTGGATGCAAACTCCCTCTAACGCATAATTTTTCAAAAATAAATTTTTTTTCTGGAAAAGTTTCTGGAATTTTTTTTTTTTTTGAAACTGTAACGAAATTGATTGCTTTTTTTTTTTCGGGAAATTTTCTCTTTTCGTATCTGCTTGTTTCTTAAGTAGTCTGTAAAGAATTGAGGACATTTTTTTTTCCTTCGCTGTTGTGGTGTTACCGGTAGTTTACTGGTGGTGTATCGATAACTAGGAAGCTTCGATCTTTATGCCAGATAAATACACATGCTGTTTTCAATGATTTCTAGCTCCTCAACTCCAGTTGCCGCGTAATAATCATATTGCACTTCTTACATTCCCTTTTTATTTTAACTTAATTATATTACCTTTTTATTTTAACAATAAAATGGCGAAATAGTTTTTAACGTGCACACATTATTAATACTGAGAATAAGGCTCTGTAAAACCTATTTGTATTTAAGAAAGGAACATGAAGAGTCGCATAATTATTTATGGCTTGTTTTTAGACATATTTCTGTTTGTGTCATTGAGAATCTGCGCCTGTGATAATTAATTGCCATATGATGACATATTTCATAATAAATATTTCTCACAAAAAATTTCGGTTTGTGTTTTTTAACTTATATGTTGTACGTATATAGGTGTAATGTTTTTAATGCAAAAGAAATCCAATTTGGATTCTTCGACGGATGACACGTTTTACGGAAACGAATTATGAGATCAGTTAATTGTAAGACTGCCGGTTGTGTTTTGTATCATGACGAAAAAGAAACGTTAACGTATATTCTAGCGTATAACACGCACCAGTGTATAACCATCATTCATAATTTCAAACAACATTTTTTTGATTTTTAGGTATATTCCCCATATAATGCACACCCTTTTCTTTACAAAGTACCTGAAAGATACATGTACGTTGCTTTTATCTTTCGAAGTTATGCATTCGAAGAGTTTTCCCAGGCTGCTACGTTGACTAGACTGCTACTATTACTGAAGCGATAAGGGGAACAAACTCTATGGGTGTGGGAGAAGTGCTGGAAGGAGTAAATAATTCCGCAAAGAGGGCGGGTAGTATTCAATGCGAATGTACTTCCGATCCGAATGAATTCGTGGAATTAAGAATCAGATGTTTTCTCTTTCTATGGTCATTTGAAGCCGTGATTTTGAAGTGAACATCGAAGGCTTTAGTAAATCACATTTGCTTTACTTGAAATACAGTTGATCTAGTATTCCTCTTAGGAGTAAATATAGCTCCTGAAAAACAAACAAGTGCTGCTTTCAGATACAAAGTCATTCAGTTTGCGAAAGAAAATGGAAGTCGTGCTGCAACAAGGATGTTGGGTGTTGATAAAAGCTCCATATGTGAGTGAAAGAAAGCTGAAGTCGCAGTAATTAGTATGCCAAAGATTAAATGTGCTTTGGATAAAGGAGTCATGAAACGGCCTATCCTAGAAGAAAGCCTTGCGAACTGGGACATAGAAAATCTACAGAATGGATTCATTGTAACAAGAAGTAGAATACGTTTATTTGGTTTAAATTGGGCAAAAAAGGAGTAAATAAGAATAAAAATTTATAGTTGGTGTAGTCGATTTATGGCACGGAACAATTTAGTTCTATGACAAAAAACAAAAGTTTCGCGAAGGCTTCCAAAAGATTTGGACAACAAGTTAATAAGTTTCCAGAAGTAGGTTATTGACTTACGAAGAAAAAAAATATTTACTGTCACATATTGGAAATATGGATGAAACTCTAGTAATGTTTGATATGATAGGAAATGAAACATTTGACGTGAAAGAAACAAAAACGGTTTCACAGAAAAACTACAGGTCATAAAATATCTCTCCTCACCGTAGTGTTTTCTTGCTTAGCAGACGGTACAATTAAAACCTACGGTTACTTTTAAAAGAAAGAGGATGTCGAAGTGTAATTTCACAAATGGTGTTTTCATTCATATTAACGAAGAAGGATTGACGGAGGAAAACTGCGTAAAATTGTGGATAAGAAATGTTTGGCAACCGCGTCGTGTTGCCTTAAAGAATACGGAAAGTCTTTTAATTTGGCATATGTTCAGATTCCATCTAACGGATAATACGAAGAATTTATTGAAAGTGTATAATACAGACATGGCAGTTATTCCAGGCTGATTAACGTCATTAGTTCAGCCTTTAGATGTGGTTATCAATATACCATAAACGATAGTGGAATATGTGGATGTAAGTAGGTGAAGACATGTTTACAAAAGGAGGCCAAATGCGTCATGCCAATCTAAAAATAGTCCATCATAATTGTCATCATCTAGATCAGTGATTCTCAACATTTTTTTGTCGCTGCAAACATTTAAAGATTTCAAAATTTGGCGGCACACAAAGAAAAAGATAAGTTTAAAAGTTGTTTACTTACCTGTAATACACTGTGTAAAATAGTTTACGATAATAATTTTGAATGTTAAATAAAACAATATGTACTTCAAAAACAGCAGTACGTTTATTAAGGGATTAATTACAAGTTAATAATAAGAACACTTAATGAGAAATTTGAGCTGGATGTTTTTGATAATTTCATTTATATTTTGTCGTAAAAATGACAATGCTACTCTCATATCGTCTTCTGTATTTAAACAGTCTCGATAATTTATTCGCTTTTATGTTGGTTAATACTGAAAATTCGGATTCACGCAAATAAGATGTAGAAAATTGTAATAATATTTTTAAAGCTTTTTTGGCCATCACTGAATAATCGCATCCGAAATGTCCATGTCCAATCCATGTTAATCCAAAATGCGTTAATTGATTCTTCCGAATATTTTAAAATTAAATTTCGATTGTTAGGTCTTCCTCTTCATTCAAAGTTAACTCAAATGCAGAAGTATTCGTTATCACAAATGGATTACGAACCAAATCAATGTTTTTTTGTTCAAGTTAGGGAAATAATGAATAATTCTCTCCTCTAATGTTGTCAAACTCTCAATAACAATTTTATGAATAGTTTTATTAAATTATTTTGTGACTGACTCAAACTTTTCCAAATTGCCTTCCTGAGCTTTATTCTTCCATAAAGTTACTTGTTTTTGGAATCCCACCAGTTTATCTGTTGAGTTTAATATATTTTCTTTCAGTTCTTGCATACTTGAATTTATGTTATTAAAAATAGCAAAAATGTCTGACAATCTCCCATCTGCACCAATCAGAACTTCTCAATTTAAATTATATACTGAACATGCGCGAAAATGCTCGGAATTGCGCTCTCCTCCAGAGTACCAAAATGGACTTGAATACCGCAACTTGCGCGCTTATTAAAGTCTTAAAAATCGAATTTTGCCAATTCTCATGCGTACCAAATATTATGATTAAAACCATTATAATTACAATATACATTTCTAAAATTTGGCGGCACACTTTAAGAATTTGTCGGCACACAAAAGTGCCGCGGCACAGTGGTTCAGAATCACTGATCTAGATGTATGACATCATCAAAAGTCATTTAAAAATGTAGTATATCTAACAATCTAAATGAAACTTAAGATGAATATTTATTTATGGATCAGATTAACAATAATGGTCAAGATGGAACGGAACTCGATGATGTACCTAAAGACGAAAGACGAATATGATGAATTTTTAATGTTATCTGATAATGAAAGTCTTTAAGTTCATAAGGTACGTCATTTGTTTAAATAAACAGCATTTAGGTACATAGAAATCTAATTTTTGTAGGCTTATCTTTTCCTTATTTTTAACTCTATCATTTTTATATCCGGCGTTAATGCGGACCCGTAAATTTTGATCTTATGTTTTTGTATTAAAAGTGTGCGCTATACGCCAGAATATACATACTTGAATATATGTCTCAATAGCATATGGTAGTTTGCTTACTGTCAATTTGAATAAAATGCTGTTGCCTCACATAGTTTTGCGTTTGCGTTTTAGTAAATGAACGCTATTCAACTTGTCTCCCCATTCCCACATTATTTCAAGATATTACCTTCCCTTATACGTATGTTAAACTGAAAGCTCAAAGATGAGAGCGCAGGTTTTTAAGCACTTAAAGGAAATCTCTTTGAAAAATGTCTTGCTTTCACTTCTCAGATTTAGTCTCTTGGTAAAATAGAAAATATTGACACTTGAGGGAAATATTTATTGCAAGCGAACACACTCATGTCAATAAATTAAAGATAATGCAAAATCAGGCAAAGGAAGAGTTAGAAGCAAAACAAGACTTATTTGTAAAGCTTTTTTATTAAACAAAAGGTAAAGAGCAAAAAAAGACGCTATATGTTTGATATTATTAAAAACATTAGCGATTTTATCTCCCTGGAGCAAATTACAAAAAAAAGCCTATTTACAAAAAACCAATATTACATGGTTGGTATGATTGTAAATACATTGTATGTCTCCCAGACGATGCAATAAAGTCCGTACAACGCCTAGGCATGCTGAGTATCAAATTATCGATCTGATCTTGGGAGATACTACACCACTCAAAAAGCAATGCTCTCCGAAGTTCCGGTAGACATGTAGGAGGAGGTTGACTCGTCGGCCAAGCATGTCCCACACGTGCTCTATTGGAATCAAGTCCGGTGAGAATGCTGGCCAGTCCATACGGGTGATATCCTCCGATTGAAAGCATTCGCTTACGATGTTTGCACGGTGAGGACGGGTGTTGTCATCCATAAACACAAATTGTGCGCCCATGGCGCCCCGAAACAAACGTACATGTTGTTCTAGAATGACGTCCTGATAGATTTGGCTTGTCATGGTTCCAATTTGAACATGCAACCCAGAATAATTCCATCCCAAACGAGCACTCCTGCACCACCGTAACGGTGTCGTTCAATGATGTTTTCTTGGTGGTAACGGGTACCTGGAGCTCTCCATATGAAAGTTCGGCGAGAATCAGACCGCAAGCTAAACCTGGACTCGTCGGAAAACATCACACAAGCCCACTGTTGCGGTGTGCACAATGCATGCTCTCTTCTCCAGGCTAACCGCAGGCGACAATGAGTTGCCAGTAGAACGGGAGACATAGAACTATTAATTTTTTTTCTGGCAGTGTACGTGCTTGTTGATAAGCGCCGGCTAGGTTGAATTAAGGGCTAACTACATTAGATATTTGAGAGTAGCTTCGACTAAGTCAGTTTAGTTTAGTATTGTTTAAATTTCTTATTTTTCTTATTTTAATTATAAGCCTGAGTGGAGGTTTCTTTGTACGCCCGAGAGGGGGCCGTCTGTAAACACTTCTTTGAGTGAATAAAGGGTATTTTAATCCTTCTTTGGACTTTGTTGTTACCTACTTGAACTCAGCGATAAGTCGCTCTACAGTTCAGTCAGTTCCACTACATTCAGCAGAGACAAAGTTGTCAGAAATGTTATAAGCTTACATAATAGCAAAATTTCATCTCCCACTTGACTTCGCTGTTTCGAACAACTCATTTAGAATTGACGATGTTATATTCCATATCTTTAAATTTTGGGGGACTCATTCTTAAACCATTAGACCTACGTGAAGTACTACTTAGTTTTAAAATTGGTTTAGGTGTAAATTGCAATTTACATACCAACATCAGATTGCAGTTCTTACAGTTCTTATGATTTATATTTTGAGAAATTTTAAATGTATTTTTCAATTTGTTTGAAATCTCAATGATAAATTCTTTGACATCTTAGACTCTAACTGAAGTCCCTGCAACTTTTTAATTGGGATTGATTCAAAGTGTGCTGCATTTTCCTGAAAATTAGTACGTAAGTTTCCGTAAACCTTAACGTAAACCTTTCCGTAACCTTAATTCTTTCCATTTCGGGCATGCGAGAATTGAAACGATTGTTAATTGTTCCAAGGAGACATCTATCATAAACTCTCATCAAAAACCACTATTTTCAAAAATAAATACTCATTTTAGCATAACTTGAAAGTTTTCATTTTCACACCAACTTCACATTCTGTTCCTTTATTAAAAGTATGTGGGATCACTTTCTTTTTTATCACTCAGCAAAAAGCAACAGAGCATTCTTCCAGTTTATGGATAGAAGAAGTAGAAGAGAAAAACAAATTTGCTCAGCAGTGGTCAGAAATGAAAAATTCGCTTTTATGGAGATTGCAATCCTACGATCTCAGATCGGACCCTTTTTAACCAAAATTTTGATTGCAAAAGGAAGGACAGCACACAACAGTCGTGAAAAATTTAGAAGCAAAACCGTTGGGAAATTATTACGAATGAAAGCATTTTACAGTGATTTTCCATAATGCCAGTTTTTTTTATATCCGATACTTCAAACTTTTCTTATCTTTTAAATCCTCTGATCATTCCAAATAAAAATATGTATTCTAAATGTAAGTACCTCCTGTATTTTAACTGGAATCGGACAATCGAGAAAAAAACCGCATTTTTATACCTGCATTTATTTCAATTAGAAACAAGACAGAAACAAAGTTATCTCTAAACGTATATTAATGGGAGCTTTTCTCTAAAAGTTTCCTGATAGGACTGATTGTAATCGATCTTAGGTAAACCATTGTTAATGAAATACATGCAATTCAGTGAACTGCGAATATATATATATATATATTTTAATATTTCGTCTTCATCTAAGAAATATAAAACTTCAAAATAACTCGAATTCAGTAAAGATTTTTCCAAGTGTAGCGGAAAGGGATTGGTTCATTACATCGTACAAAATTAGATTTTGTGTGGTATTCTTTTAACAAAGCAATTCTCATTAGCTTTATGAGAAAAGCATATTTTGAAATGTATTTGATACGAAAAATTAAATG